>JAAAKG020147450.1:0-10455 GCA_010014905.2 Druon quercuslanigerum
TATACATAAAATATCGGCCTCAAACTTTGAGAAATGCAAGAGCCGACAGGAAATTATGTTAAAGTACTTCATTTAGATATGAAAGATATAAATAAAATTATTTCAACTAAATATGAACCTGCGTCAGTACAGCAATTTTAACGCAGGACTCAGCTATCAATTTCATCGGCGAAAACGCGAAGCCTGGCGGCCACTAGACAAAACTCTATAAGGTGGCTCATCGTACTCTCTTTCTATCTCTAAATGTTAGAAAAAAGGTGGATTCGACTTTTGACACGGTATCGTAATCCCACTGCAGGACTCAACCTTTTTTTCTAACGTTTAGAGACAGAAAGAGAGTACGGTGAGGCATCCTATAGAGTTTCGTGTAGTGGCCGCCAGGCTTCGCGTTTTCGACAATGAAATTGACAGCTGAGTCCTGCGTTACAAGTACTGTACCGACGCAGGTCCATATTTAGTTGAAATAATTTTATTTATATCTTTCATTTCTAAATGAAGTAGTTCAACGTAATTTCCTGTCGGCTCTTGCATTTCTCAAAAATTGAGGCCGATATTTTATGCATAAAAAAAGTTTGATGGTTCAAAAAATTTCGAGGTTCGGAAAAAAAGATAAGCCAAAGCGGAAATAATTTTTAGTGAATTTTCTCCTCAAATGAAGTATGTTAACGTACTTTATTGTACTCTAATGCATTTCCCAAAGTTTCAGCTTGATCTTTTATTTTAAAAAAAAGTTCTCAGGTTCAAAAAAATATTCAATGATTTGAAAAAGTGAGTCGGTAATATAGGTATTTCGCTGTGTCGCATGCCCTTAATGAAGCAATCAGAACCAATCTGAAACGAACATCCAATCAAATTCGTATAGCTTACAGGCCCGAAGATCTGATAAAAAGTAAGGAAATTTGACAGCCTTTAACGACAATGTATTATTGAAAAGACAATAAGAAAACTCTGAAAAAATTCATGGTGTAACTTTTAGCACTTCTCAATAATTCTCCGTTGAAAAATTTAAAAAATATAACAAATGGTTTAATTCTTGTACATAAATGTACAACTGCCCCAATTGTTAGCAATTTGTTTTTAAACTTTTTTAATTATGCAGACATTTTTTCGTAATAATATGTATTAATCTTATGCTAAACAATAACTTTTGTGTTCTAAAATTTAAAAAATTCAGCCTTGTTTCCAGGCTGCCAAGAATGTTCAGATTTACTAAAGAAACTCTTGAGACACACAAAAAACAAAGTGTTAATGAAGCAATAATATCAGGGTATCATATACCTGGAACAAAAATCATTTGGCGTACGAAGTGTCCATCACTCGGGAGTACGAACATGATACACAAAGCTATGGTCCCGCCACGCGCAAGTAAAAAAAAAAGTCAACCAATCAAGAGAAACGTCAAACTCCATCCATTTTGAAAAAGACGTCGCGCGGCAAATTTAAGCAAGTTAAACGTGAAGTGTGATTATCACAGAATTAACTCGAAGTTTCTTGTAAATAAGTATTTAAATTGAAACAAAAAGGAAAAAGCATGTGTTTATTATGAGTAACGAGTATGAAAAGGAACCAATTATGACATTATGAATTTATTGTGTGTTTTTCAAAACTTATTTTATAAGAATTGAAATCTTGTATTAGATGTGGACTGTAAATATATAAAGGAAAAAGAAACTTTTGAAATCAACAAAAGTTATATTTATCATAAGTGTAATTATTATAAATAAATTATAAATAATGCGGAGTTTTGGAGGGAAAAAATAGTTGCGAAGTCGGTTAAATTTTTTTTTATTGTTCAACTTATCAGAAAGAAAGTATGCATATTTCTGAAAAAGGGAATGTCGTCCTTAAATTTTGTTTTAAAACTTCGAAACTTCGCACGTACATTTTATTACTGATTGCACTGGTTTTTTAAAAATAGAGTAACAGTAATGTAATAAATACATAGAGTACAAACGTAACAATTGCATAGTATTATAACTTTTTTTATGTTGTGAAAGTGATAGTATACTTTTTAGATTGATATTTACTTACAATAGTATATACACGACCAATTTACTTTAAAAACCTTGCAAATATGCATGTGTAAAAATTTTAAAGTCTGTGTGCTTTAGATAAATTAATAAGTGCGTTTTTTATCGTTGTAACTGTCTGTGTAAGAGGAACTCTGTGGAATTAGATAGCTTTTGAAAAATACAGAGGCAGCCTCATATTTTGTGCAGTGTTAAAACGAAATGTTTGAATAACAATTTTTCTTGATTTCATACGAAGTGCAGTGCTGAAGATTAACATAAACATTCACCGTAGAACATGCAACAGTTTGGACAAACATAATGACTTAAAATGTCTCAAATTGGAATTCTGCTGTATAGTTACAACCTTCACCTTTTAAAACGTTTGGTGGAAGGCAGAAAGGCACAGCCTTAGGCTGGTCACGTAAATAACGTAAGTCTGATCGCTACCTCTTTCCGAAGATTCGTGCAGCAGGGACAAGGCAATAATTTTATTGGCCAAAGAAAGAATTTTTAGACCCTTACCACTTACAAAATAGTCGGGGGTAGGTGGATGCCTAAAGTCACCCCTGTAGCTTGTTACATAAATAATTAGAGACTGACCCGTGCTCATTTTCAAACTCTTTTGGGTCGTGGAAAGGCACTCTTGAGACCTACTGCATAAATAATATGAGTCAGACCCCTAACCCTGTCCAATATCTTGTAGCGACGGGATGATACCTTCGTGACTGGTCACCATAATAATTTACGTCATGCCTTTCAAAATGGCGTACAGAGCTGTAAAGCACCCCTGTGACTCAGTCACATAAATATTTAAAGTCACACCCTTACCCCTTTAGAATGTCTCGTGTTGGTTGCGAAGGCTTTCCTCTAAATGGTCACATAATTATTTAAGGACATATTTCTACCCCTTTCCCTAGATCTTGGGACGCGGGAAGGCACCCCTGTGACTGGCCACAAACAAAAATTCCAGGCACACCCCTAACCCTTTCCTACCTTCTTCCATTCTTTTAGGGCGTGGGAAGGCGTGGGTGACTGGTCTCAGAAATCAGTTAAGTCTCACCCCTAAAACTTTCCAACATCTAGTGGGGGGGGGGGGCATGAAGGAAACTGTGGTCACTCTTCTACCCTATTCCAGAGACTCTTAGGGTGTAGGAAGACATCCCTGTGACTAGTCACATGAATAAATAAAGTCACACCGCTATATATTTCCGATATCTGGTACAGGCGGAATGGCACCTCCTCGACTGCTCACAGAAATATTTTGAGTTGCCCTTGTACCCCTTTCAGTCTTATGTTGCGCGGAAAGGCAATCCTGTGATTAGTCACACAAGGAATTGAAATTACTCTTCTACCCCTTTCCAAAGACTCTATGGGCGCTGAAAGATGTGAAGGCATACCCTATAAATAGTCACATAATTAATTAAGCTGACTCTCCTGAAGATTGCCAATAACTTGTGGGGGACGTGATGGCACTTATGAGACTTGCCACATTAATAATTAGTCACATCCCTACTTCCAATGAATCGTATGGGGGCAAGCATCAAGTCGTCCTTGTGATGTGCCACACTTTGTAACTGGTCACAGAAATCACTCAAGTTCCACCCCTAATACTTTCCAACTTCTGGGGGAGGGGAGGCACACTCCGTTACATGGCACATCAATAATTGGGGTCACTTTTCTACCCCATTCTAAAAACTCTTGGGGCGCGGGTAGGCACTCCTGTGATTGTTTACATACATAAAGAAAGTCACACTGATTCCTCTTTCCAATAACTTTTGCAGGTCACCGAAATCATTTAATTTACACCCTGCCTCTTTTCATTTTCTTTTAGGGGCGCGATAGTATCCCCTAATTGATTAAAGAAACAATGTAAGTCACACCCTTACTCCTTCATAATGTCTCGTGCTGCTTGTAAAGACACTCCTATGAATGGTCAAATTAATAAATTAAGGTCATATTTCTACCCCTCTCCCTAGATCTTGGGAGGCGCTAAGGCACCCCCGTGACTGGTCCAAAAACCATTGCAGGGATATCCCTAACTCTTTCCAATATCACGTGGGGCAGACGGATTGCAAACTCTGTCACTCCTCACATAAATAACTCAGCCTCGTGATTGTTCGCATGAATAAATTAAGTCACACGTGTACCACTTCTAAAAGTCTTTCTTCTTCCCAACGTCTGGGGGGGGGCAGAGTGGTACACGCTGTGGTTGGTCAAATAAATAATTAGTTATACCCCTGCCCCCTTTCCAATATATTGTGGGAGCGGGATGGCACTTACTTGACTGGTCACAAGAGTTAATTTAAGTCACACTCTTACCGCTTTACAATGTCTCGAGTTTGGAATACATAAATTTAGGTCGCAACCATACCCCTTTTTAAACATACTTGGTTGGCTTCTAGGCACCCCTGTGTCATACTTCTAATTATTTCTAAAGTCTTGTGGGCGGCAGCAAGGCACATCCTATGGCTGGGCACATAAATAATTTACACCAATCCCATACCCCTTTCCAAAGTCTCGTTAATAAATTAGGTCACATAAATAATTAAGGTGACCCTTGTTCCTCTTCTGAAAGATTCGTGGGAAGTGTGATGTTACTCTTGTGACTTGTTATATAAATTGCATAAATTGCTCTATCCAATGATCCGTGGAGGCGAGAAGACCCTCAATTGTCTGGTTACAGTTATAATTTGAGTAACACGCTCGTCCTTTTACAATGTATCATGGGGGGAATGCGACCTTGTGGGGGGTCACATAATTAAATTGAGTCACAACTCTACCCTTTTCCAATTAATCGTGGGTGGGATGAAGTAAGCCTTTTGACTTGCTACACTAATAAGTTAGGTCGCTCCTCTCCCACACACCTATCAAATGTCTCGTGGAGAGCGGGAAGGCATTTCCTTAATTAGTCACATATATATTTGAAGTCACACCCCTACACCTTTCCAATATGTCAGTCATGTTGAATCGGCAATTTAGAATTATGCCCTACAGAAATTTATATTTCGAATTTAAACTGTGAATGCAAATATCATTATAAAAACATATGTTACATACTTAACACATACTTAATGTTTCATTACTTAACTAATTATTTTGCAGTTAGTTTTATATTGTAAATCTTGATCAATGATATATTATCAATACCTACTTATATTTAAATCCAACTACTTTTTTATGACTTACTGCATAGTTTTAATTTACAAAAATTAAATCATTCATTCATTTCATTATTTATTTTATGCAATAGAAACTTTATTCATAGCAAAATATATCATGTAGGCTCATCGTCTAAATAATAGAGTAAGGGTTAACAGCCATATATTTTTGTGTGTGGATTTTTTGCTCTTAGCCAGTTAAGCGAACAGAGATACGCTGATTTGTACGTGCCAGAGAAATAAAAAATAAATCGCACACGAGCGTTTAAGGCATATTGTAATCAAACATAAGAAAACAGTTGGCTTCTGAAACACGACATAATGCACTGTTGTAGAGTAGGTTGTAATGAGGGAGCGTTTGTTAATTACGTAATGAACAGAATATTCTTCAATATTGTACCATTTCAAGTGTTGCTCATTCGTAGGTTATTGAATTTTTTATATTTGAAATTTAGATTTGTATTCATTTATTTATTAGATGCACTACGGGCATACGCCACAATAAAGACTTTCAGGTTACCCAGCAGGTACCACACAACGTGATACTAATAGTATTACAGTTTAACGTGAATATATACACTATATACATACACAATACCCAACAATTTACATATATACACTTCATATGCAAATAACTCATGCCCAGCCTAAGAGCGGCAGCTGATTCTCAAGTTCTTTGATTAATTCTCAATAAGTGTCCGCATATGTGCATATGTTTATGCTAACGGGTATTGTAAAAACGTTTGTGCTTTACTTTTATTTTTAATTGCGGTAGGATCTCAAGTCCTCGTGACGAAAGGAGATCGAGGATTTTCATCATTCCGCAATTAAAAATAAAACTAAACTACAAACGCTTTTACAATACACGTTAGCATGAACACATGGAAGAGTTTTGTGAATATGACGTGTATATATGTAAATTGTTGGGTATCGCGTGTGTATATAGCGTATATATGTTTTATTAAGTTATTATTATAGGATGTATATAGTTGTATATAGTGTACATGAATGAAGGGATGATAATCTGACTGACGAATCCCAAAATGTCTGCCGCTTGGTAAAGAAGGATGTGACTTTGGAATTTTGAGTACAGTAAAGTCTACCTACAATATGACATCCATATTATAAACTGACATCGATTGTCACCTATCACTTACGGTTTACACGAAATTTATTGATAATAACAATAATAACGGTCATTTTATATTTGGAACGTTCCAGTGGACCTTCCTGGAACGTTCCAAAGCGGCGGACATTTTACACGTCTCGGGAATATATCGACTCGTTTTTTACCGATATTTCCCATCACTAGAATAGATACTTTCGAAAAACGAATAAGTCATGCCACTACAACAATCAGTCTTCTATGAAAATCATTGTTTTTTAGCCACACGACTGAGTCGTGTATCATGAAGTAACTATTAGTCAAGGATTTTCTCGGTGTATGTTTACAATTTTATTTTGTCCTTGAATTATTTTAAGTATTTTCTTGAACACTTTTTCCAATAATGTGCTTGTTAAAGTCAAAGGAGTTTTAACAAAAGAGATTTCACAAGAAATCAATTACTGTTGTCAACGATTCACTTTTAATGTTATGATTTTCTGTACGAATATGGGTAAGTACAAAGACCAAGCGCGTAGTGCGAGGCAAATGTATTATACAATGTAAAGCGCGAGCTCCAGCAAAAGCGCGCCATGGGCGCGCTCAAGCTTACCAGTCACATGACCAGTGCACGAAAAGAATGCGCAGACGCAGCAGGCAGATAATTCCCAATATTTTTCTAAAATTATAAACATTCATACAGAATATAAAAGATAAGGCTCATTGAAATGAGAGTTTTTGGTTTATAGTTTTTTTTTGTAATTTTACATACTTGAGGATGTGTTACGCGAAGACAATTTTTATAAAGAAGCGTTAATCATCTATTCCAGTTACTGAGAGGTGTTTAATATACATTAAAATTATATTTATGTCATTAAAAAAAACCATCCAATTTAAGCCAATTCTTAAAAATACTAATTTCACATGTTTATATGAATCTTTTTAATAACCTGAAATTAATTTAAATGTGTATTAAAGACATCACAATAAGTGGAATAAGTGATTAATGCTTTTTAACAATAATTGTCTTCTTATATCTCCTTAAGGATACATAATTAAATACAAAACTATAGACAAAAATTACTATTTTTATGTGCCGCATCTTTTATATTGTGTACAATTTTGCGGTACGATCTGTCATTTTCAAGAAAAATTTCTTTTTCTTTTAGAACAGACTAACTCGCAATGAGCGACCACTAAATATTATTCGATTTAATAATCCTTACACGCGGTTCACTTTCATCCCAAAAGGAACAACAAAACTGAAGATTCAATTTGAGATTCGAACTTCTATTTTTTTATTACCCCTACTGCATAGATTTACAAAAATCTGATTTAGAAAGAATGTTATATAATTAGTATTTTTAATTTGCTAATATTTATTTATTTCATAATAGAAGGTCTGTATGATACAAGTTTCATTCGGCAGACATTATTTATCAACAACTTTTTTAAATTATATTATAACTTTGCATTAAAATTTGAATTTGCTGCATTGTTACTCAAGCAAAAAATTAACTGCTTCAATTAACTCCATTGGCTACGATGATCTAAACAAAAGAAAAAAATTGGGAGCATTTTTAAAACAAATTCTATATAAGTGTTTCAAGAATTTTTTCAAAGCTCTTCAAAGTAGTCAAATAGTCGAAATATCTTTTTTTTTAAATTTTGCATTCCATACAACATGTAAGTAATGTAAATTCTCATTTTTTAAACTTTAAAAATTTGTCAAATGGAAGAAAAATTTTCAGTTCCGGTTTTTGACCATAGTTTGTAAGGAATCGTACATATATTACGTAATTTGTTTTTCTTTTGTTCATATCGCTGCGTCCTTTTTGACTTAACGGCAAGTTTATTGTAATATTTGTTTCAATAAATGAAAACCGCGTTACGTAATATATGTAAGACCCCTAAGGTATTTAAATAATAATTTTCAATTTAATTCACAATATCAATAACAGATCAATTTTATTGAAAGTTTACGTATAGATTTATAGAACGTAGTCTGTCGTTGTTTTAATGAATATACCTACATTTATTATTTACACATAAGTGGTCTTATTTAGACTGTTTTTTAATGAAGAGCTATAGTGGAGGAGCCTTAATAAATCGAGTTTTATTAACGACGAATTTTAATTGCAGATTGCACAAATTGTAATTTTAAATTTATTTAAATATCCGGATGCTCATATGACAAATTATATGCGTAAAAGTAATATCTAAAGAATGTAGCACTTTAACCTTTCTTTGTATTTACGAAAACTATAAAAAGCATTTGCATTTTAGCACCAAATAATATTAACAGAGGCACATTTTTAAACATATTCTAAAATTCACGGAGTTATTACACGTTCACATAACGACGCATATACACATACATGCATATTTTTCGAATCAACAAATGTAACTCGGGCGATGCAATCAAGTCAATAATTTGCTTTTCTTCGTCTAATGAAATTATTGGTATATTGCAACAATTTTTAAGAGCAAACGGAGCTAAAAAAGAAGACTGTAAAAATTGTTGCAATTTACCGATAATTTCATCAGGCGATGAAAAGTAAATTATTGACTTGATTGCACCGCTCGAGTTACATTTGTTGATGCAAGCTTTATTCCCTCTAAAAGAATTCTGTAACACCAACAGTGGTCATTATAAACTCAAAATGGCAAACTCAAAAAATAAACATGACGCAAAAATAAGCACATTAAAAAAATTAAAACTCGCGCTGGGTCGCACCCGACAAATGCAGTATTTATTCCCTCCAATTATGTAAAACCAACAGTTATCATATTAAAACTCAAACTGTGAAACTCTAGAAACATAAAAGACCGAAAATAAATAAAATTTAAAAAACTAAAATTTGTGCTGAGTTGTGCTCGACAAATGCAGTCTTTATTCCCTCTAGCAAAATTTTGTAAGACCAACGTTTGTCATATTAAAACTTAAAATTTCAAACTCAAAAAATAAACATGACCCCAAAAAAATCAAATTTAAAAAACTAAACACTGTGCTGAGTTATGTTGGACAAATGCAGTCTTTATTCCCTCTAATAAAATTATGGAACACCAACAGTGGTCACTTTAAAACTCAAAATGGCAAACTCAAAAAATTAACATGACCCAAGAATAATCAAATTTTGAAAATCTAAAACTTGTGCTGAGTCGTACTCGACAAATGCAGTCTTTATTCCCTCTAACAAAATTATGGAACACCAAAAGTTGTCATATTAAAACTCAAAATGTCAAACTTAAAAAATAAACATGATCCCAAAAAAATCAAATTTAAAAAAAAAACTAAAATTTGTGCTGAGTTCTGCTCGTCAAATGCAGTCTTTATTCCTTCTCACAGAATTCTGTATCACCAACAGTTGTCATTTTAAAACTCAAAATCGCAAACTCAAAAAATAAACATGACCAAAAAATAATCCAATGTTGAAAATCTAAAACTTGTGCTGAGACGTACTCGACAAATGCATCTTTATTCCCTCTAACAAAATCATGGAACACCAAAAGTTGTCATATTAAAACTCAAAACGTCAAACTCTAAAAACATAAGACCCAAAATTAATCAGATTTCAAAAAACTAAGATCTGTGCCAAGTTGTGCTAGACGAATTTGTGTTTGTTTTTTTATTATTTAATTTTTATCTTCATGCAAATAGCGAAGTGTTGAATTCTTGCATTTCATGTTTTATTCCCGTAGAAAAAATTGTTTTTATTCTTCAGATCACTTTGATTCCCTGCAAAGCGATATAAGAAAGAAGAAAAGAAATATTAGCTTGCAAAGTTAATTACACAGCACCACAAAAAAGTGGTCTGTCCCAGAAGCGAGACTAATGTACCCTTATGTTTTTGGGGTCGCTGAAACCGAATATGACCTCAGAATTGCTTGATCAGGTCAGGGTTTTTTTCTACCCTCAAATTAAGGGCTCAATTTTGCTCAATTGAAGGTAATCCACTAAAAAAAATTGTTTTTTCCCCACAAACGAGACCAATACACCCTTATGTTTCCGGGGTCACACAATTTTTTTACATTTTTTTTTGTAAAATAAAAAAAATATTTAGCTCTCGTGCACCTCTGAAACTACCCTCGGATAGTATTAAGGGTTGAATATTTGAAAAATTAATTCCTTTGTGATTTGGCGCTCAATTTTTTTTCTTTCAATGGCTAGATATGACTAGTC
>JAAAKG020147451.1:0-10455 GCA_010014905.2 Druon quercuslanigerum
TGTTGAACATCAGTGAATTATGAGTTTTACGTTATCAAAAAAAGCATTTTTTTTTTCTATTGAAGATAAAAATATTTACTTATCGTTGGAATAATCTGCGCAACAATATACGGTTGATGTTAAATATGCAGGACACATGTTACGCCGAACAGTTTTTTTCCCACTTTTTTCTTTCCTCACCTTTCTGTATAGATATCAATACATTTTCTGCATTTTTGAGCGAGATTCTTCTCTCGTAAAACAACTCTATCTAATAGCTAATACTCAGTCAGTACATACTCATAAATATAATATAAAAATTTCATATTAAAGATTTTTTAAATTATTATTTTCAATGAATGAATGATTTGGATACACCAACTCCACTCCCATTTCCGTCCTCCTGGCTGAGACAAATGACCCCCCCCCCTCTTTCTCTAATGCCTTGCCTGGCTGAGTGCTTTCTGCTGAGAAACTACAGTTGAAGGATAAGCTGAATTTATCACCCACTTATCAGCTACCAGTTAATTTTTTATAAAATCCAGGTTCGTATCAATAAGCAAAGAAATAACTGACAAAAATTATTTTCTGACCTTACTCTATTTGATCGCTTTTTCATTTTATCCTATAACACTGCTAATTATAAATCAGTTTGGTTATGCGAAGGTAATTTTCGAAGCAGCCGGAGATGAAAATTTCTTTCTATTTAGAATTCTAACATATACGATTACACGGTCGGCAGGTGTCAGAAGAGTATATTCTCCAAGTCTGATCGCATTGCACCGTTTAAATTTAATCAAGGAAAAAACCAAGGCCGTTTTTCGATTTTCATACCCTGGAAGTCTTCTCCGGCGTCCAGGCTCACCTCCCCTACGATTTTGGGGTCTGGGTGCTTCACAAGTCAATACACTGCAATTCCGCAAGAAATTATTCTCGTTATAGAGGACAAGGTGCCAACAACAAAGATAAGAAATACCTATGATAAAGTGACCTTCGCTACAAAATAAAACCGAAGATAGAGATTGTAAACCTTTTGGTTATTTTAAACGATAACTTCTAATTATTTAAAATTATAAGTAAATAAAACTAATCTGTCGTTTTTAAACTTCCGTAAATGCCTCTATTAACGCACGATTGTTCATAGGGAGCCTGAACGGAGGAGAAGCGAATCTATTGGAACGTTTTTTACTGATCGAAGTGATTAAACTAGCGAACAATAATAGCGCCATCCACCTATTTATTTTTGCATATTTAAGTATATGCTCTAAAATCAATAATAATACAAGTATAATGTAAAAAAACTGTTTTCGAATTTATATTGGAAAAAGAAAAATCTGTACACGTTTAAGTTTCATATGTCACGATTTACGCAACCATTGGTATTTTGTGCCTAAATGTAAAAAGACATCTGTCAAAAATCCAGGAAAATTATTTATATCAATACCGGACGGTGAGGAACGAAAAAAATTGTAAAAAATTGTTCGGCGTGACATCTACCTTACAACATCTTGAACGTAAACAGTATATTGCTGCGATGATCATTTCAACTCAAAGTGAATATTTTTATTCTAACTAGAAAAATATAATATATGTTTTTTTCGATAACGTAATGTGGGATGTATGTGGGCTATAACCTCCCAAAATCAAATCGTTTATTTACGCAACGAGTATTATAAAATAAAGCACTTTATAGATGTATCTGTAAAAGCATTTATAAAAGCATCTATTTAAAAAAGTGAGGTTACATGGTGTTAACTCAATTCATGAAAAAAATTTCCGACTTTTCCATGTTTTTTCCAGGTATTTCGACATTGTTCCAGGTATCAGGTTTGGCCATTTAAGTGTGAAATACGAAATTTATAAAAAATTAACGGATGGTAAAACAGTGAAATCGCAGATCTTTAAAAATAATATTTATTTAATACGCTTTACTCTAAGAGTATTGATACGAAACAAAGTTAAAAAATTATTAAATCAATTCTCTTCGTTCACGAACGAAATAACGTTTATAAATAAATAACGTTAGTAACCAAAAATTTCAATATTCTCTTTTACACTTTGTTATGATTACCTTTTTATTTCTGCAAATTTTTCTTCAAGTGCGATGGCTTCTTTTTGTTCTCGTTTCAAAATTTCCCTGCGCTTTGCTTCAAGTTCTTTGATCTCCAATGCTTTTCGTTTTTTCCCCTTTTTTCTTGAATTTTTGTAGCTTTTTTCAATCTTTGCTGTTTATTAGCCTCTATTCAGCATGCATGTGCATTTTGAGAGCTATGAATTAGACTTTTGGATACTTCATAATTCTCCACACCTTCTATGTTCAGGATAGCATCATAAGCTTGACGTCTGGCAACATCTGACTCTTCGTGCATATTTTCAAAAAGGCATTCAGAATTCAGAGAAAATCCACGTTCAACCTTAGCTTTTCCATGTGAAAGACAACATATAATTTTTACAACCAGCATAAAGTTTTTATAATTCTTCCCAACATTCTCTCCCGAAATGACCTATGCGTGCTTCAGTGCGTGAATAAGATTTTGTAGCTTCAAGAATTTCGGGAAGTGTTACAATTTCCTTAAATTCTCTGAGAACGACATCTCCAATTGAACCGCTAATACGAGCGTTTTCTGTCAGGATGGACAATAGTGTAGTAAGACGATTTTCCGTAAGATTTACATCTGATGCAATAATTTGAGGATCAAGACAAGTCAACATTCTTTACGAAATTCCATGACATCTATGAGTTTCAGGTTAGCCTTCCTGAGCTGTTTAAAAGTGTAAAATCCTAAAACAATTTCCATCGTAGGTAAGTAATTCTTTTTCTCCTTGATATCTTCAACCTTGATCGTAGAATTCGATTTCATAACATCGCTTATAATGAATCGGTTTATGATGTTCCTCAGAGTTAGGCGAAGATCTGTTTGAAGAAAAGGCACTCAAGGCGCATCCGATTGAAACTCTAAGGAAATGTTGTAGACACATCCTTAAAGAGGTTATATAGGGACCGTAAATAAATCACTAATTTCCATTCAGTTTCTTTTATTTCGCCTTTAAAACCGCGGTGAACGTTGTGAAGACCACAACTTCCTCATTCAAGCAGTTTTTTATCGGTTAGATCCTTTTTTATTTCGTTTAGAAATGCCCAGTTAACATTAGAACCATGTATCGATATTCGTATAATGTTTTTCACATACAGTCTGGAAATGCCTTCTTTAAATGCAGTTAATAGATCTAATGCTCTCGAATGACCCAAAAAGCATGAATTATAATATCTTGCCACTTTCTCGTCTTTTTTATGGTCCCAGAATCGAACGTTTATATCCATCTGAAGGCGTTTCAGTCTTATTTCGTGAATCGTTAAATCCAACTGTGTAAAAATCACAGGCTGCTCAATGTTTTTCTAGATTTTTCTTGAAAAAATGAGCTAATCCATACATAATGGTATAAGCAATTTTCTTGACTATTTCAGAATCCGAACACATTATTTTCAGTAAACTTTTATCTTCTCCAGTAACTCCTGATGATTTGTAATTTATTACTGCACCAATGCACCACATAATTTCAGCTTTAGTAACTTTCTCATAAAGAGAAATTCTATGATCTAATTTTTCCCGGACCTTATGTGGCACAGTTACTGCTGACAGAAGTGACATCAGCATCAGGTACAATATTTCCACTTTGGAAGAGCAAGGAAAGGCCATCAGTGTTGGAAGAAATCTCAGTCGCTTTAGAAGTTGAAGGAGCAGAAATAACGAAAGCTTTTAAACCTTTTGAACAGTTAACATTTTCTATTCGATTTGTATGTTTTTTGCTATTCATGTGGCTAACAAGAACTTGTCGTCCCATGTTGCTTAATTGTATGTCATATTCACAAAAATTGCAACAAGCATATTTAGTTTTCTTTGGGATTAAAGAGATACATTGACAAAACGGCAAAGAGTCAATTTACCAGCTGATTTGAAAAGTCCTTTTCTTATTATTATGCATCTTTGGATTGATTAAAGTTAAGTCTGAAAATAAAAATTAACAGGAAGGATTCTTCGGGGAATCGTGTTATTTTCGAACTAGGAAAACATAAGGAATCTGCGAGTATTTTCGAATTCCTTGAGGAAATCCGCGAGTCAGAGAATTAAACCTCGCGACACTCCGCGAGGAATTTGAAAATCTTCGCGGATTTCCTCGTCCGAATATAATACGAGAATTTCCTCGGGGATTTTTAATTATTTGTAATACTTCGTGAATACAACGTACCTTTTGTAATATTTTGTAGGTAAAACAAATTCCAACCTTCATCGAATCTTATACTGGCCTTAATTCAACAAATATTCACATTTTTATATTAAAACCTTTTTTTTAACCTAAAAGACAAAAAAAATCTTCATAAATTGAAATTTCATTAAAATGATAAAAACCAAAACGAAGTTTCATCACGGAAACGCGATGTGGCTCTCTGCGATCTACTATACTGTGCATGAGGGAAGAAGGTAGCCTGATTGGTAGTTACTCCCGCGTTCAATTCAAATCGAATTAAATATAATTATATGTCACGGGTTTATTGAGAATGTTTTTTTTTTCAGTACACTAGTAAAAATCAATATTTAATTTTATTAAAAGAAAAAAAATTATGTAAGCTCGAAAAAATTTCCTGATATTTCCAGGTTTTTCGAGGTATAAAAAAATTCCCTGAGAATTCCAGGTTTTCCAGGGTGGGTACCTAACCCTGGGTTAGGTTTTCTGCATGCAGTATGGCCAATATTGCATTTATATTACGATTCACCTAAGCCAATGAATATTCCACATTAATAAATTGAATATATAAAAATAAACGTTTTAAAGGGTTAAGGTCATTCATCCTATTTACTTATGTTTTTCACTTTTACTCCTAGAGGTTCACCAGTCTCAGCAGCATTGAAATTGGAGCACTTCGTAAAAAAATCACTTATCTTAAGTGTAATCCCTTTTGGAAAATTATCCAACCTGAGTTTAACGTAACCAAACATACTGACGCTCTACAGAAATAAACTCTTCTAGTCAACAAAAAAAAACGTTGATGGTTGATTATTTGGATGGTTTTTATCAAATTGCCAATGTATTTTCACCATTTTTGACGACGGGTGATGTTACACCATGTGTTTCATGCCATGAGGGCATGGAGTCGAATTTTATATAAAAAACTTAAGTATAAGGCCAAAAACATTTTTGTGGTTGCCCCTATTGTGTTCATTAAAATAAAATCTGGTTAAAATAACCAGAATGTCGATTGAAACAAGAAATTCTGGTTTTCCTAACCAAAAGTTTGGTTGTCTTAATAGAATTTCGGTTCTTTTAACAGAAGTTTCTCGTAAAAACGTGTTTTAACCGAAAAATTCGGTTGTTTTTATCGAAATTTTAACCAGAAATCTGCATTAAATTGCATAATTATTATCCGTTATTTATTATTTTAATATAAAAAAAATTAACATTGTAGGTAGTTTAGATATTTACATTTTGTGTTCAATTTTGTGCTTTCCCAGTTAAAAACTACTTGAATTAAAAAGTATCGATTTAAAACTGTGATACCAACCTAAATCGTCAATTCGGAAAATCGAATAATAGTTATTTACGATATAAGGAACCCAAGTAGCACTTTACCTTCGTGTAAACTTGCCGAGGCGATGGCGAATATTGCAATGTAAGTTTACACTAAGTAAGCCGTTCAAAGACATAGGTCTATAATCACTGAGTTAAGGAACGTCTGCAGGCGCTAAAATTACACTTATGATGATGTGATAAAAAAATCATTCAGATTATGAATTTTTCAACAAGTATCGATTTTTTTCTACATTTTTCCAAAATTCAATTTTTATTTTAAAAAGTTTTTAACGATTGACACTAACAATTGGATCGTGTAGTAAACACTTTAAAAAATAACACTGAACTTTACTCAATTGTGTGAAGGCAAGTTCAAAAACTGAATAGGACTTAAGACCCTGTCTGTAAACGGAAGATGGCAAAAAGAAGTCTGTAAACAGAGAGTTAATCTTTTAGTCAAAGGACACCCTAAAGTGAAAAATGGATTAGAATTGACTTCTTTTTAAAAGTCAGTTTCTCGTCTTTAATTTGTAAACTAAAAAAGCTACAATTTATGATCTAGAGAAAAAAAGATGCGCAATAAACTTTCCCACCCCGATATATCCTTTAAACAAAAAACGACACATTTTTACATAGAACGATTAGATTTTCTTTCAACCGTAAAAATTAAAATTAAAAAAATAAATTTTTGGAAAACGAGACAACAGAAGAACAAAACTAAGATAAAATTTGTTTACCCAAAAAATTTCGACAAGTTTGTTATAAACTCTTGTTATAAGAATATATTAAAAGTAAAAAAAATAAACATTTTGAAAAAAGGACACAAGATACAATAACGTTTTATTTACCAACATTGTTCGCCTAAATTTTATCTACATTGAATATAAACAAATTAAATTTATTGAAAAACGACAGAAGTTTCAATAAAATGTTTAATAATCCTTTTTATTTTAATAGAATGCGCATTTTTTAAATGATAAAAATAAGACAGTAAAAATAGTTTCGCTCCAATACTAATGCATATCATGAATGGTAATAATATAAATTTATTGAAATGATATACATTTTTCAAGATGGCTAAGAAGAAAATTTAATGCAAAATAAGAAACAAATATTAAAGCAATCATTAAAAAGGAGAAATAAATATAATATATATTTAATACAATAGAGTTGAACATAACGCAGAAAAGTTCGTATTTTCGACGAAATCAAATGCGAAGCATGAGATACGTGATGAGAATGTGTCCATTAAAGCCGAAAGAGCTTTAAAAAAAAAAAAGAATTTACAATCACCAAAATAAAGATGTCGATGCTTTTAGCTTTAGCTTTAAAAGGCTTGCGCAAAAATGTGGGGTACATAGAAAGACCTAGAGCGTAGCGCGAGACAAGCATATTATTGAGCGCGCAGCGCAAAAGCCAATAGTTACGCGCCACAGGCGCGCAACGAAAATGTGCCCGCCCAGCGGGCAGATTTTTTTTCCAGATCGGAATTAAAATTGATTTTTTTTTTAATAGCTTTTTTAAACTCTTTAAAGTCATGTAGAAGAAAAAGTGGGCTGGAAATAATTTCGAGGTCAAGTTCAGATTTTTGAGCTCGGGAGGATTTTTGTTTTACATGACTTCAAACAGTATGAAGAAAGCTATTTTTTTTAGAAAAATCAATTTTTTTTTAATTTAAAGAAAAAAAATCATAATAGGTAAATTGGTATGGCAGTCTTAAAGTACATGAAAAGAGCTTTCCAAAACACTGTGTAATAAAAGTCCAATCGGATAATCCTAAAAGAAGTTACACTAACGTGAAGGTGAAAAAAACTTGAAAAAGTGAAAACTTCAGGCCCTTGTATATTGACAACAGGTTGGCAAATAAATGGTGAATAAATACAGGTGAACTAGGACTATAATTTAGATATTTTGAACCCCATGAAAAATGTTAGGTGGGAACACTTGACGTATTCTGCTGCGTGTACCATTTAAATATTATGTTTTTTACACAATCTCCTGGAGACAGACAATCTTGTATCTCCAAAACAATAAGGACTCTACATTTTCACCTTGAACTTATGGTACCTGAACGCCTCAATTGTAATTTAAAAGCTTTAAAAATGTACGCTCCTTGCTGAAAATAGGGTGTTAAGGGGAGTAGAAACCAAATCTCGAAAATATGATGTGAATGAAGTTCTAAACTTTCAAAGCAGATTAAATTATCTTTAAATCTAAACAAAATTGATTTAAGCTCTTACAGAATATCAGTTGAAGGGTCGTAGTACATAAATAGTTTACTAAAAAAATCAGAATTTTTCAGGAGAGCGAAATAACATTGTGTAAAAGCGAAATCATCATTTAAAGATGAAGTAAAAGTTTGATCCCGAGGTGAAGAATTTGAAAATTTAGGTAAAAAAACTATGATCGAAAAATATTATTCAGTTCCGAGAAAGTGAATGTAAAAGTTTACAATATCAAAGTGACAAGAACCAAAAATTGGAACAGACTTGTTGGGAATTACGATAATAAATAAATGATAATAAGTTTACAAAAGAACGCTTCTAATCACAAAGCAAAAACTTAAATAAAAAAATAACTCATGTATTATTTTACTGCATTTAAAAACTTCGAGGAAGGGGAAGTTCGTCAGAAAAATGTTTCAAAAAAAGTAAGAGGTTGAAAATTAAAAAAAAAAATAAATGGGAGACAAGTACAGAGACATTTCCCTGGTTTTGAGTTACCAATCTTCTCATTACGACATTAAAAATGAGTTCAAAAAAATCCTTTTAACACAATATGTATTTGACTTTTAAAGAATTTTGCATGTTAAAAGCCCCTTTTCGAAAGCAAATGTTGGGTATCTAGTTCTGTACTGCAACCCTTCAGTCATAGTCTCTTACAACAGGCTGCTGCTTGTGGAGCTTTACTATACATCACACTTTTGATTTGAAACTTATTTTGTATGTATTGCATCTGTACTTTTCACTAATTTCTTTAACGCTTGTGCATCGAAAAGAAAATCGTCAGAAGACAAGGTTTAAAATTGTCATTAAGAGAGAATGTTCATTTTCATACACTTTCATGTACGAAGTATAGGGGATAAAATATTATCCGAAAAGAAAGATATAACTTTTTTTACTGAAAAATCTCTTTAAGACGTCATAACTTCATAATTATTTAGTTTCGAAATTTCTTTTTTAAAATTGTTCGGAAATCTGTGCATTTTTTAAATGAATTTTAAAAGTTTTACGTAAAATGTACCAAAAAACGGAGAATTGAAAAAAAAACTGATCACACTCATTTTTCAAAATCTAAACAGGAGGGGAAAGTCAATGAATACTAATCGCGTGTTAATTTTTTTTTGGGCTCAAAACAAAAGAAAACTTTACCTATTACTTATTCATTTCGCAACAAAAAATACATAAATTTATCAAAAAACAAGAAATATTAATTTTTTTAAAAGGGGCATCACGATTTCTTTCACGTCACGCTCATATTAATAAAAATGATATTTAGCAATCTCTCACAAGAAAAATAAAAAATTATCTTTATTATTTTAGAAAATACAGGACTGTAAAAAAGTTTTGAAATGTCTGGCACCCGATCCTAAACCTTTTTTTAGGTCTCAAAGAATACAGTGTCCTGTTTTGTTAAAAATTTGAGCCGAATTTCGGACATTTCAGTTGTACCGATGCTACTAATTAGTGCAAGACATAAATGCTACAGAAAAAATGGTCAAGGATCTACATTCTGCATTTCCAAAATTTATTTAATGTGTATGGGAAACACATTAAAATGAATAAGGTTAAGGAATCAGTACTAACAAGAAAGTACAATAGGTGGTTTAAATGTTATTAAACTTGCTATAAACGAAATTTATGTTTTTGACGAATATGGACAGATGCACCAAAGCAGAATGCTGTCACACGAAAAAATATGATGAATAACCAACCTTCTCCAATTTTCTCGATCTTCACGAAATTATCCATGGCTATCACTTTTTGATTACCCTAACCGCACCAATCGCCAGCTTTCAGGATTTCCAAGGCACTTTCAAATCACAAAAATGACGAAAAACTTGTATATACGCGGAGGAGCTCTCCAAACACTGCAACAGCTTCAACGGATAAATTCAAAACGTGAGCAGTACATTGCGGCAATCGTTGGCGGCCATATTGATAAACAAGTTTAAATAGGAAACGAGGTTTGCCGAAAGGCAACACTGCTTTCGGCCCTTTGGGCGTCACGGATTAGCTGACACTCTGGCTGACACAAAATCATGGGTAACTTCGGCAACTTTCGCGAGTGAAAGGAAATTGACGAATGGCATTGAAGAGAATGTAACAACTGTTCTTGAGAGTGAATTTCAAATGAATGAATATTTAAAACGAAATGTTACTATTTCAATCTAATCTTTAATCTAACGTAAACTTGCAGCATAAGCAATTCCAAATAAATCTTATCGCTCTTAATTATTATAATTAAATGCCTAATTTCAGGTTGACGAAAGACGAGACATTTTAAACCAATTGAAAAACTATTATGAAAAAAGATTGTCCATTTTTTTCTAAACATGAAATTATACACTATAATAAAAAATCTTACTAAATTTTTCATTATTTAATATTTTTAAAATATTATCGATTAAAATATATAGTAATATTTATGCGAGAGAAAAGACTTATAAAACACTAAAATTAACTATTAATAATCATACAATAATAATAATAATAAACATGACTCCTTCATATTGAAACCTACAGTATACACTCAATTATATATATATATATATATATATATATATATATATGGCTGAAATTTTACCGCTATTTCCTTGGGATCAGGTGCCAATCTTTGCTATTTCGCACGTAGAATTCTTTTTGCATTTTCGACTTTGAAAACCGCTGTTATGCCACTGGCGCTGTT
>JAAAKG020147452.1:0-10455 GCA_010014905.2 Druon quercuslanigerum
ACATGCTTTTTGCCCCTGATTGCTAAGTTCGGATAGTAAAATTTAGGGTGATTTTTAACAAAAAATACTAAGTAAGGGTTCTCAGTGTAACTATTATGCGGTTTATTGAAAGAGAAAAATCATTTTCTTGAGTTGCATTTTTAATTATCTTTTTTGCCTTTCTTTTTAATGAAGAAAGCGTCGCAGCCAGCACATTTAAGTTTTATTTTTGTTTGAAACTTTTTTTAATCAAAGAATGAGGTATTTTAAAGCACAAGTATGTAGTACAATTATTACTGCTGACAAATGATAATCAGAATCCAGAAAGTTAGTATCGTTGCAGGGAGCAAGTTGCTATGAAAACATTTGATACTCATTTCAAAACAAGTGAATAGCGGATTCAGAAAGTTGTATCCTCTGAATTAAACCTTCTCCATTAAAATATTAATTTAAATCGATATTGTTGATCAGATGTTGATGTTTTGTCGCCTGAGAAAATGATAAATTGTAGTAAGGATGTTGGAAGAAATTGACATACTTCAGACAATTAAGATCATATGATGTTGTAGATATTTTATTAAAAATGCAACGATTCGAGAGTCAAAACGCTCTCCTCATCAGGAAACAATAGTTCTATATTGGTCAAATTAATAAAATTTAAAAATTGGTAATGAACCCATTCTCTTAATTAAACCTTCGCGATTAAAATAATAATATAATATATAATATATAATAATAATAATATATTATATATTGTTGATAAAGATAAAAATTGAAATTATTATTTAGAAAACTGGTGAAATCAAACTTGGACAGATTTTTTGTCTAAATATTTGTCAAATTTCCGGTCAAAAAATAAATTGACATCCTTTCCCGGTTTGAATCATTCTCACAAAATTTTCGGTTTTCACGGTTTCCCGGTTCGGCCACCCTGAAAAACTACGCATCCAATACAAGATTGTGTCGTTTATCCAAAAATTTAATCTTTTCATTTTGTACATTATTTTCTACGTTTAAAACAAAAACTGCGCATCCTTGCAGAAAGCTACCTTTCTTGCAACTGAGATTAATCGCCAAGGATATAAGAATGCGTCAATATGAAACCATGAGTTAGTGGGCGAGGCGGCAGAGGCCTGTCAATTGCCATAGCTTTTAACATTCGAAATGTTAATTAATCATTTCAGACTAAACAAAATAAAAAATTTTTGTTTGGACACTGCTCTCTTGACATTTTTCTGGAAATGACATTTTTCATAAATACAATTTTAAAAGTGCCATATAAAAGCCTACCACTTTCTAGTACAATATCAAAATTGTACATAAAATCGTTTACTGACTCGATACTAATTGAAGGGCTGTATCGAAGAATGGGATGTGCGCGTGGCCGCTTAAAAGTGCCCCTGCACGTTATGCAATCTCCCGACAACCCTCGCTTATCCCGTTCGCACGTGTTTACATTTAAAAAAACGATACAAATCGTTGTTTCTTAGAGAACTTCCAGTGAGAAAGTTGTTCCGTAGGAATTAACGAATAAATGTGCGCAAGTAGCGTATTATTTCGTTTTGTATATCACAAGATATTAGGAGTTTAGTAAAACGAAATGAAGCGCACTGAACCTCGCCTAGGAACGTCGCTTCCTCATCATCGCGATCAGCGCGCATCTGAGCAACAACGATTTGTATCTTTTTTTTAATGTAAACACGTGCGAACGGGATAAGCGAGGGTTGTCGGGAGATTTCATGACGTTCAGGGGAACTTTCAAGCGGCCACACGCACGTCCCATTCTTCGATCCAGCCTTTCAATTGTAATAGCTATTTTTTAAATAAAAATACTGAATTTTTAGTCAAAACTTTGCCGCATTAATTTCCTTATTTTGAGAACAAAAAAATCGCTGTGGACATGAACCTATGTTTTCAACTAGGTTTAAGTATAGGTCTAAACATAGGGCAGATTTAGTTTTTTCTCCCGGTTACTTGGACCAACTCCTACGAGAAGACCAGGTTTTTTCGGAAAGAGTAAGGTTACCTAATCCCAAGATCTTGTGTTGTGTTCCTTAACCCTTCGTCGGTCGTAATATTTGGGCGCCTTCCACCGGTCGCATTCAGTCTGACAGACACACAATTTCAAGTTGCCATAATCTCAACCCCCTAAATTTGGGGCCCCACCTTCGCCTGGGCCTTTTTAGGGATCTAGAGAAATACGAAACCTCCTATGTTGACCCGTCAACATATTCTTTTAAAAATTAGGGCGGAAGCATCAGATAAACTTTGAAAAAAATGTAAACCAGTAAGAAACTTAATTTACAATAATTGTATAAGAGTTTAGTCTTCCTCAGATTGGCTGGAGAGAGGCTGCTCAGAAAAAGTTGTAAGTCGTTTGTTGGGTCGTATTAAGCTTCACTGATTTTGGTCGCTGCAAGAACTGACTGGAACGTCTGAGGTAAAACTGAGTAGGGAAGGGTGGTGCGTAACTCCATCTTACGTAGGGGGGGGGGGGATTTTCGTCGCCTTATCTGTCAGACCGTATTGCGACCGACGGAGGGATAATTTATATATTTTGTCGACAATGGATGATATTGTGCTTTTAAATTTCAACCGTTATTCTTACTTGCTGTGGGCTTTTGAGTATCTCAAAAGAAAAAGAGATTGAAGCTGTTGGGTCAAACCATACTTTCAGGAACACATAAAGCTGAAGTGCTTTACTACCCTGCCGATAAAAGCACTGAAAAAGCACTAGTGAACGGCACTGGGACGCCAGTGCCGTGTCAGTGGCGTTTGTGCTGACCTTCAGCACCTAAACGGCACTGAGAAGTAATAGGACGGTCATATAATGGTCCTATTATATTCGTCACGTACAGACCGGGCAGAGTTATTTACAGTATCTGACCGCAACCAACACCACTCCATTTTTAGAATTTTCTTCAAATTATTAACTCTTTTATTTAATTTATGAATTTTCTCATTATAAATATTTATAATTATAATTTATATACTAATATACTACTTTCAAGTTAAATTAAAAAATGTTGTCTGTTCTGGCGTATCTCATTCCATTTACGAGATACGTTATATTCATTCCAATTTTAAACATCCAAAAGAAAAAGTTAGATATCTGAAATAATCCAGTACCATCAAAATTGCGTTTTGCCTTAACATTGTGCATTAACATTTGCCTTAACAGATATGTATTAGTCACTTGCGTTTCTTTTCTGGACATCAGTTCAGACGAGAAGATCAATTAAAAAAAATCTGGCATATTGAATTATTATGTTTTGAAATCTTTTTATGTTTTAAAATATTTTGAACTCTTCTAGAAATCTCTAAATATGTTTTAAACTTACTCTGTATTTTTCAAATATTAATAAGTGTTCAGTTTGCATTTATTATTCAAGATTTATTTATTTTTAAATATTTTCAAATAATCTCATAAAATTAATTTTGCAATATAAAAAATGAGTTTAAATTTGTACAGCAAACAATTAAAATTATAACTTGCAACGCTTAAATTTAATACTCTGACATATGAACTAATCAAGGCTTTCTATTTCAAATAATTCAGTTTTAAATTATTTAGTTTTCAATATTTGATTTATAATAGCTCATTTCAAATGAAAAGTAAAATATTTCTAAATATAAAAAAAATGTATTTTCATTAATTAGTAAATTTCAAATTGAATGAGTTAAAAATGGAATATTTTAGATTAAAAATATATTGGAATAGGATTTTAGATTGAATAAGAGCGTTTAATTATAAATGTATTAGTTTGAAATTATTTTTAACACTGTGAATAGTTTATGAAATTCAAATCGTACGTTTACACTTGTTCAACTGCTGAGGCTTCCTAAATGGAAAATTTCAATGTTATATGTTAAAATCCTTAAACTAATTAATTTTAAACAGATTATTTAATCAGATTTTAAACAGAACCAAGGTAAAACAGGCTATGCAAGTGCGCAGGCGTGGTAATTCAAAACGTTTTTCAGACGAAGTGGTTCGAATCACGATTGGCCGGTCTGTTACGATATCGTAATACGCGTATAAATGCCGCGAAATTTCAAAGTATAGCAGAACCTTTAACAAGATATCACATTTTTTTATACTAATTATTGTAATTTGAAAAGAATAGAATATAAATCTTGGTAATAATATTGTAATTTTGGAATAAACTTGATAAAATTTGAAAGGTAAATTAGTCGAGAAATATTTTAAATCTTACGTGTACGACCTGATGAAAAGTGTCCAGTTTGACGATTTTATTTTAGAATTTTTAAGCGTTTTTGTGAGTTAGTGTAGAAATTGGCGGTTGTGGGTTTATATGCGGGGGTGATATGGTAAAATGCTTTCAGCGTAAGTGCCGAGGTTGTCCAGGAAGTTACCCCACCCGATTTTACAATACAGTTTACAAAATGAGGGGGTAATACTTTCACCTTTGCTCTATCTTTATAGATTCCAATAGAAACATTTTTCCAATCCAATTTTAGGGTGATATTTTTTTCCACAAACAAATTTTGAATCTTCTTCAAACAAAAAAGAAAGAATTCGTTTTTCTGGACACGCCCTATTCATGAGCCTAACAGTTTTGGAACACAAGAATTGTCTGTGTTTGAAAATGTGCTGAGACGATTATTTTGAATCTGCTCCGAAGAATTTCGTTAAATAAGAAAAAACAATAATTTAAGGATAAGTCGAACGGTGAGCTCAACACACTATACTCAGCGAGAAAAATAATTGAAAATTTTTTTAATTTAAAGACCGCAAATAGTTGCCTATACGATCACGGTGGCGCCAGTTGTTACTGCAGATCTTAAAACTTTGATGTTTTTTGGGCATACCACTTACGAACCCGCAAAATGCTCTTAAAGTACAATAAGTATAACTTTCTATTCAGGGAGCATTATTTACTACGTTTACAACTAACAATTTAATTGTTAAAACATTAAATTCATAAATACTACCCAACAAAGATTTCAGCAACTTTGCAATACTTACAATAATAGCGACGGCCCTGGTTACTCCGCACGATCTGAATCTACATCAGCCAATCAGATTTCACAACGCCTAGGGACATTTCTCTCTCCGCGTAAAAACCCGACTGTTGGCCAATGTACAAAAGGTTCGCGTTTTACGATGTCAGAGGCCTAAATCGTTTCTCCTCGCGGCCGTAACTCAACCCGTTTCTCCCTGTAGCCCTGTGGAAATCCACTTAATGTCAGACCAAAAAGCCAAAGCTCATGAAATGACTGAAAAGTGACTTCCTACGACCTACGGCAGCATATTGTCCTTAAACTATGGTATTTTCTGTATTCACAAAATCAAAAAAATTATTCTTTCCTCAACAAATGAATTTTTTCAGATCATTTTCAATGAAATTTCTGATGTCTAATTCATCTAATAAATTCATCTAGTTCATCTAAATAGAAAACAAATTAAGATACATTAAAATCATTTACCATCGCAAACGCGAATACGTTCAAACATGGATTGAAATTTATTTTAATTTTCCGCTCTTTTGGGAGTTTAGATACAATCCAATTTTTTCCCGTTACAATTTCCCTAGGATGTTTTATTTGGAATTTTCAATTAGATTAAATTTTTAACTATTTTTATCATGAATCTTGAACTAGAATAATTGAATTTTTGGCCAAAAGATCAATTTCTATCCAAGAAAACGATTTTTCATCTAAGAAGGATAATTCGTTAACGAGAAATTGAATACAAAGATGTTTAGTCAAAAAATGAAAATTCAACCAAAGGGATGCATTTTGTTAACGAAAATTAAGGAGTATGCAACTATCATAACTTTCATCAACTTTCAACCAAATAATTTTATTTTAGACCTTAGAGATAAATTTTTAACTAGAAGAACGAATATCTAACTGGAATGCCTGATTTTTTAACCGAAAAGAAGAATTTTTAGACAAGAAGATTAACTTTCAAAGAAAAAGATCAGTATAAAAAAAAATAAATTTTTTAACAAAAATACGTAAATTTTCAACGAAATAGCCGAATTCTCAATTAGGAAAGGCCACTTTACATACAAACGGTTTCACTTTGAAATAGAAATAATTAATTTTCAACTAAAAACGAAACAATTAAATTTTTAGTTTAAAAAATTCATTTTAAACCAAAATTGTTAATTTTTAACTAAAATGATGAATCTTTAACGGTTATAGTGGATTTTTTTGCCAAAAAGATGAATTTTCTACGAAAAGACAAATTTTCCACAAAGCGAAAATGAATTTTAAATTAGAGCGATGAATCTTAAAAAAAAATTAATTTTTGAACAAAAGAGTTTCTTCTTTAAAATAATACTTCTACTCTCAAAACTGCTTGAAGTACATTTTTTACTTAACATTTAGAAAAGGGAACTTTCTAATTGTGATAATTTATGACTTGTGAGAGTGATTTTTTTAAATTCCTTTCTTCTAAATGCGAATTATAATTTATTAAAAAATTCCCGTTACGTGTAAAAAAATCCTTGGTCCAAGTGAACTTATATGCCTTTACCGAAGCTCCCTGTCCTAAAATAAAACCCATAATTATTTTCTGAGTTTCCCTCTGTTACAAGTCAGCTAAATGAGGTTAAGGAGTAAGCGAATAAAACGTGATAAATCCAATTTCTTCTAAATTGAGAAAATGACTGATTTTGTATGTTTGGAATATTATCTATTTGATTATCAAACTTAAGTCTGCGAAAAAAATCTCACAGAGTAACAAAATTGTAAAAGGTTTTTTTTATAATGGAAAAAAACATTCTTTCTCCTATATTTACAAAATTTCAGGATCAGACTCAAGGAACGTTACATTCTTTAAATAGTATGACAAGCTCTTTTTTTAACTAATAAAAATCAAGAGGTCATTTCTGGGATTTTTATGGGAAATTGTTAAATTTTCTAAAATTCAAGTGCATTAAATGCTAGTTGCGCGTGAAGAAGTAAAACCAATAATATTACGGGTCGTACTTAAATTACGTAACGGAATATAGGCCCCCTCTAAGACCCGTCGTTCCCCTGTAACAAACCATAACAAAGTATTTAGAACGCAATCATGCAACGATTTTAGATTTTTTTTGAAAAATTCAGAATTAAATTTTTCAGGCAATGGTGAGGGTACATTTTTTATTTTTTCTTTATTTAAATTTTATTTTAATGCAAACAGCAAAAAAATGTCGATTTTTTAAAATTCATTTTTTATTTTCTAGATAAAATTTTTCTTGTACTTCTCGTCCCTTGGATTTAATGCGCAGGGGTATAAGAAAGATAAAAAATTGTTAACTTATGTCGTCACTTGCTATAAACAAATTTTATTAACAAATACTCGAAATTAGGCGTTATTCGTCTTCAAAATACATTTCTGCTCTAAAATTGCTTGCTTTCATCGTTAGGATAAAATGAGCAAATTATAAAAACAAATGTAAAAGTTTTTACATTTAAATTATTCAATTTTGGATGCTTTTAATTAAAAATAATACAATTTTCATTTCTCTAAAGCTTAAATTATCTATTTTTACAAATTCTAATCAGCAAAAATTGTATAAAGAATAAAATTGTTCCATTTTGAACACTTTGAAATTGTAGTTTAAAGGTTTTGAACTTGAAATGCTACAAGTCCTAATTCCTTTTCTTTCGATTTGAAATATTGTACTTTTCTCAAAATTGTAACTATTTCAAATACTTCAAATTAGAATATCTTACATAGAACAGTTATTTTTATAATTCGTTCAATATGCACACAATGAAAGCTCTTGTAGAGTGGTCGCGTAGAGGTGGTAACACACGACCGTAATTGCACGCGCAACCAACTTCTCATCTTCTGAATCTGAATGGCCGAAAATGCACGATTGCCGATCGGAAAACTTCGGCGGTCTTCTATTTACATCTCGATCCGAATTTCATAGAAATTGAAGATTTTAATGTTTGCACGATTCTTAATTTCTTATATCCGTCGATTTGGAGATTATGTTTTTCAGGTGTATAGAATATTGGCGTAATAATAATATTAATAATAAGAAGAAGAGGAAGAAGAAGAATAAGAATAACCCTGCCAAAGGTGTTCTCGCGTTGTCGCCGCGGTAGGGCTTGAGCTTTCCTCTCATGACTTTGACGGCTATGTTGGCGGTAGCATTGCTACTGATAGGGTTTCCCATCCCAGACAGGCAGAAAATGAAGAAAAAGGGACTAAGAGGAGCACCAAAATCCATATAAATGGAGAAAATTATAAGTCTATATCGCCGTTGGTCGCTTCCCGAGGATCGTCGGGGCGTCCCTGGTGCCACCGCTGGGGGTGGCAGCATGCAAGCCAGTGGTGGTGAGCTACGTGGTGAACAGGAAGATCTCACCGGGATACCCGAAAGGATTACTGTCCAGCCAGAACATCGGCAAGAAGTGGCAAGCTGCAGAACAACAGCTGCGCCTGTGGAGGATGTTTCGTTTGGGAGTCCCCAGCCGACCACTTCCACAGGAATGCCACGGCAGCGCATCAACTACCAAGCTTACTATGATGAGTATTTGATGCGCTGCCATTTCGAATATGAGACGGAAGCGACCACAACTTCCCAAGACGGGATGGCCTTCCGCAGGAAATTTGTAGCAAATTTCCCAGAAATGAAGTTAGTAACGTAAGGCGACCTCGAACAACAGAGGCATAAAATTATAGACGAAAACCTCCTCTCTATCAAGTGGACGTCGGAGATAAATGGAGATGTGACCAGATGTCACTTTAGGGCAAAGGCATTAGGAGGGCTCCTAAGTGGAGAACAACATCGTCTCTTCTTGGGTCTTCGACCGGAGCTGGCCTTTAAGGTGACCGAAAAACATCTGGCTGACCAGTTAAGATCCATAAAGCGGCGTCACCTAATATCCGAGGTCGAAATATGTACCATCGAAAAACAGGCGCAACAACAAATAGCAGCAACTGTAGTGCACCCTGTAGTTATGGTGGAAGAGGAGGTTCATATTGCCGTGACACGAGACGCTATGGACGAGCGGGGCCGGATATGGGGGATGTAGCAGGACGATTGTCACATGGTCGGCAGTCGTTGGGCTTGCAGCTGTCGGTTCAGTCATCCCGTTAGCCTGGTATGAATAATCTATCCATCTCAGCCTCCGATGTTACTCGCATTCTAAAGAGGGCTAAGAACTGGAAGGCTCCGGGTGTGGACGGGGTGCACAGCTTCTGGTTCAAATACCTGGGGGCTCTGCATCCCGCCCTTGCTGGAGCTCTTCAAAACATCTTGGAGAACCCAGACCGCTTGCCCTCTTTTATGACGGAGGGTATAACGTACATGATACCTAAAAAGGTAGATGCTGGGAGTCCTAGTGACTACCGATCAATCACCTGCCTCACGGCTATTATTTCTGACTTCGTCTATAAATATTGTGAGTAGAACAACGTCCTCACTGAAGAACAAAAAGGTTGCTGTAGAGGCTCCCGTGGTTGCAAGGATCAAGTGACAATTGACAGTGTGTTTGTGTTGCATGCGAAACACCACCAATGGAATTTGCACATGGCCTATATTGACTACCAACAGGGCAAGGCTCAATAATCCACGATTATTTATTTGAGGTTCTTAAGACATATAAGATCTATCCTAGCGTCATCCAATTTCTGGATCACGCGATGCAAAAATGGTGCACAAGGATTAAAAGTTTTAGTCGTGGGGTGATGAGTTCTTGCTCATTAAACGAGGAATCTTCCAGGGTAATTCATTCAGCGCACTATGATTTTGTTTGGCTTTGAACTCATTAAGCTGGACACTCAACAACACGTCCTATGAGTTCAAAATCAAGGTGGGGGTGGCTGAGTCTCAACTCACTCACCTCATGTACATGGACGGCATAAAGGTTTATGAAACCTCAGAGTCGAAATTAAATAGCCTACTTAACATCTTGCTGCAATTTACCTATGATATCAGGATGTCTCTGGGTTTAGACAATTGCAAAGATTTGCATTTGTCCCGTGGAAAAGTATATGCTTCACTGACACTGGATGATCATGCTCTGATTAAGGCGATGACTGACAAAGAGTCGCACGAGTATTTCAGTATATTGTAGGCGAGGAGTCCGCTCCACTCTGCAATTAAAAAGGTGCTCGAGACTACTTTTTCGGATCGCCTTGGTTTGATACTGGCGTCCGCTGTTAATGCGAAGAACATCGTGAATGCCATTAAAACCTATGCCGTTCCTCTCCTAGCATACTCCTTTGGTCTGGTCACCTGGTCCATGACTGATCTTGAGAGGCTTAGCAGAATCATCCGCATGAAAATGTCCGAGCACAGAATGCACCATGTGACGACATCTGTAGACAGAATAGTTCTGCCACGCAAGCTTGGAGGTAGAGGGATCATGGACGTTCGCCGATTCTGTGACTCTCAGGTTGTGTATTGCGCGAATACTTTCGAAACAGGACCAACATCTCACTCTACGACTACATCTGTAGAGTTGACCTGTATACCCCCTTAAAGCTTGCAGCTGTTG
>JAAAKG020147453.1:0-10455 GCA_010014905.2 Druon quercuslanigerum
AGCACTAAATAAGCACTAAATTATGGCATAGTGCCTATATCGATATTCCAATGTTGTAATTCCAGCTTCCGGCACCTAAAAAAAACGTTCAAAGAAAGGACAAACTTATGGGCTTGAAATTGTGAACGTTCAAATAAACGAATTTTTTTACTTATGACTTTGTGAACTATAGAATAGAATTGGTAAAAAATATTTCGTTCATTTAAACGTTTAGAACTTCAGATACATATAAAATTTGAGACTTTGACTTGAATTTTGGATTTATAAATGATCAATTTTACCTAAGATCAAAAGTTTATTCTTTTCCTTTCAATATTATATTAAGTTCTGTTCAAAACTTTCTGTTAAAGAAGAGTTGTTTGAGAATAAGCATTCTTGAGTATAGAAATTTATAAACGTTTATAAAAGTGGAAAACGAAATATAATTTGATTTAAACTGTGTCATAGGTTTGTACTTTTGGGCCTAACTTTATCATTTGGATAATATATAATAATGTCCGTATAATCTCCATTTCTTCTTGAAGCTGCGAATAATTTTTCAAGAATTGTTAGAAGTAGGAACCTATAATTCATTACACCATCCCAAGAATATTTAAAAAGTTACTTTCGAAAAACCATAGTTTCTCTTTCTTTTAGTTTCTTTAGATCGTTTAGAGCCCAAAGAAAAAAACACGAAATCGTCGACGATGTTCGCAAAACAAATTATAAAAAATAAAATATAACATGATTGAATCAACAGTGCCGCGAAAAAGAAGAAAAAGATCAAACACTTGCAAGTAATTGAGATACTTCTGTTCTTATAATATTTAATTTTGTATTTTTAAAAGGAAAAAAACTTCTGCATTTTCCACCAAAAATTCGCCTATATGTTCCCTGCAACTGCTAAACAACTGTAGTGTCCCTGTTTATATAATTATCTCCACGAAAGTTGTTGTCTTTAATCAAATTTGTTTAATAAATAAACTGCCAGCATTATTTTCAAGAGTGATGTCAAGATCCATCGATCATTTTTATTTTAGATCCTTTTGTTATTATATTGCCAATCATCAGTTTATCAATGACTTCTATATTCCTTTATCAGATGGGATATTAACACGTGGAGAGCACTTGTTCTTAAAGAAAATTAGTATTTTTCCATCTACTTAATTCGTGAATGCTGTCTTAAGCGGTAGTCCAATCGTTTTTAGCCTTGCAGCCACTTTGTATTTTGCATTAGCTTGTGATTAACAGCTTCTTAGAATCTCTTGAAACAGACTGTCTGTGTCTATATCGAGTGTAATGTAACACATGCACTTCCTGACATGCAGTAGCTTCAAGTACTCACATGTGCGGGAGGTAAAATAAGTTACAAAAAAGGAACAATCGAGAATTTCACTTATTTCCCATAATATACTTTCTGCAGCCACACTCTTACTTTCCAGTCTTCATTCTTAGGGTTTTAATTGCATTCTGCTCAGGGAAGCTCATTAGAAAGTTTCTCAGGCTAAAAATACTTAATTAGAACCCCATTTTGGGACAAAAGGGATCATTTCTTTTTGTAGAAACTTTCTTAGAATATTATACTCCGTTTCTTTTCCATGCTTTGAAAATCAGGGAATTTTGTTGGTCAGGGAAAGTCAGGGATTTAAAAAACAAACTTTCGAAATTCAGGGACCTTCTATAAAAGGCACTTTAAATAACTTTAAATGATAATAAATTAAAAACTTAAATGTTAAATGGTTTTGTACCGTTTGATTGGAAAAGTTAGTTAGGGGTATTTCACAAAATACGTGATATGCTTAGGATGGGGGATCTACCGACGTATCAGTCTCCATGTAAAAAATGGAAAAGTATCTTGAGATATGTATCACGTATTTCGTGAATGGCCCCTTAGGGTAAAATTAGGGAATTTTGAAAATGGAGTTTTGCAGCAACTCTGATAAGATATTTTTTTATTAGTAATTTATTTGCCTTGTATTTCTATTTATTATTTTTGAAGGTGCGTCTTTCTAACGATTATATTTTTAGTTAAAACTTTATCGATTGGTTGAAAATTCGCCTTTTTGGATTGGAAATACAAATATTTTGGTATCAAATTAACTTTTTTCTTGAAAATGAATATTTTTTGTTAAAAATTCAATGTTCTAAAGAAAATTTTATTAAAAGTTCATTTTTTCTTTGTTTAAAATTCATTTTTTTTTACTAAAAATGTAGCTTTTTCATTTTCGGTTGAAAATTGATATTACTTAGTTGGCAATCCTACTATTTGTTTAAAAATGAATGAATTTTCTCGAAAAATCTTCTTTTTTGATAGAAAATTAATCTTCTTGGTTGAAAATTCGTATTTTTTCTTTTAAAATTCATATATATATATATATATATAAAACTCAACTATTTTTTAGAAATTTAATTATTTTGTAAGTTCAACTCTTCTGCTGACAAATTTTTTTTATAAGAACTATTACATTTTTCGTTGAGTATCTTCTAAAATATTCATCTTTTTCATTTTTGAAATTTAACTCTTTATGGAAAATGCAACTATTTTTTGGTTGAAATTTAATCTTATTGTTTGGGAATATAATTATTTGATTGAAAAATCATATTTTTAATTTGAAAGTTCTACAATTTGGGTAAAAATTTAACTGTTTTGTATGTGTTAAGTATGTTGCAAGATTTAAATGCTTTAAATTTTTTAATGAATTTTTGCGACGCACTCTATAATTAAACATGAATTGTTAACTTAAATTACCAAGTATTAGCAATGTAAGATAGAAAAATAATTTGTTATCCTTAATTTGAATCATTGCAAATTGTAGAGTATTTCTGAGCATTTAAATTTTCATGTTATAATTTTAAAGTTGGAAGAATGATTAAAATATTGTTTTACAGAATGTAGACGAATAAACATTCTTTCTAGACTTTTAATTGATTAAAAGTGCAATATAACTCTTAGTTAAAAATTAAGTTGAACTCGAAATCTTCTAATTAACTTTCATTAAAAATCAAATGTTTTTAGTAGAAGGTACTAATTTTCATTGAGTGTATATCTTATATTGTTTTTAAATTTTTTTTCTGTAGATAAAAAGCTATTTATTTAGACTAAAGCTTCTTGAATAATAATAACAGCTATTCACCATTGTTCAAAACTTTATTTTTAATTAGTTAAATTCAGACTTCTCGAAACTTAAAATGTTCAATTTTGAAGAAATAATGCAAAGTAAAAAATATTGGAGGTTTATTATTTGATTTAGAACGCCTTATTGTTTAAATTATTCAATTAAAAATGTTAAATGATTATCCAATTTAAAAGCTACAATTTGAATTTATTTGGATTTAAGAGGGGAACCTAAAACTTCATTTTTAAAATTTCCTGACTTTTCCCTGTCCATTTTTTAATTTTCTATGTAACATAAACATTTAAGAAATAGAATTTTAAGCTTGTAACATTTTTAACGTAGACTCTTTTATAAATAAAACAATATCAGTTTAAAATGATTTTTTTATTTATTTCTTTCTACCAAAAAATATAAAATTTCTATCCGAAAGGATGAATTTTCAACAGAAAGCATGAATTTTTAAACAAATAGTCGAATTTTGAACTAAAGAGATACGTTTTTAACCAAAAATGGATTTAATTACATTTTAAGTTAAAAAAAATAATTTCCATCAACAAAAAGATGAATTTTCAACATAATCGTCTACTTTGCTACATAAGAGATTCATTCATCAAATTTTAATTTTATTATCATTTTTGAACTTTCAAGCAATTACCAGGTCTCTATCAAAAAGTTAAATTTTTAACCAAGCAGTTGTATTTTTACCAAAAACGAGGAAATTTCAAACAAAAAGATTTTTTTGTACAAAAGAAAATTCATATAAAAAGATTATTCATTCTTTACATTATTCTTAAGGTTATGAAAAAATGGTCTCTTGCTCCGCTGGGATTTTTTTCACAATTTGAAGAATAAGTCAACTGGAATAGTTGATTTGTCAGTTAAAACTGAATTTGCATCAACAAAAAAAAAAAAATTCAACCAGAGATATTAATTTTCAAATTTCAACTAAGTAATTAAATTAAAAAATATATAATATTAGATGTTTTAACCATAAAATATTTTTATTTTAAATCTGAAACATTTCAAACAAAAAGGATTAATTTTTAACAAAATTATTGAATTTTGAACCAATCGATCAATTTTTAACTAAAAATATAATAATCAGAGGGAAGCAATTGCAAAAATAAAAAAACAGAAATAAAAAGAGACCATAATTGTAATCTTGTAATATTTTAACATAGAATGTTTTATAAGCGGAACAAAATTTTTGTGATAAAATTACAAATTGAGTATCCCTATGGCTACCCTGAAATTTTAGTATGATAAAATAACCAATTTTCTTATGTCTAATTTTGAAAGTCTGAAAATTAATTTAGTTAACTTAGAAGGCTTTCAATTTATAATTTATAATTTGAAATTGTTCAGTTTTGAAGGCATCAATATATAATTTTGAATGACCGGAAAATGAGATAGAAAACTCTCGGATTAAAAAAATTTGGTAGTTTAAATTTGACCTCGAATAAAGTATAAACGAATAAACCTGTCGTTTTTTTTTTATTTTAGGCTGTAACGGTGCCACCACCAACCTGTTATCTGAAAGCAGTTTACGTGTACATATAATATGCATGCGGTAGATTACACTTGAAGCGTTACATGAACATTGCATGCGCCGCTTTTTTATGAAAAAGGATTTTATGGGTGATTGCCAAAAATTTCACCATTTTAAGTTCCAGCCATTTTCCCCATTTTCTTGGATTAAAAAATCTTTTCAAAAAATATTTGAATAAAGTACTTAAATCAAAGCACAGTTTAGTAAATTTAAAAAATTTAAGAATACTGCATTTGAAAATTATATATAAATAACTAAAACCTGCGAGTTTTTAATAAAAAATTGTTAAACAATTGTTAAATTAATCAAATTTTCTTAATATTTAAGATTCACAGGTATTACTTATATTAAGTTAAAAATATCAAAATCAAGAGTAGAGTTTAATATTTTAGAGTTGAGGATTTTAAAAATAACTTCAAAGTATTTCCGACATTTTTTTTCACGATACATTGCTATTTTTAGATCGAACTTGAAAATAATTATTCAAACGTTTCATAATGCGAGTTTTATTTGTTAATTTTATATTTACCAAGATTTTAGTACAGTTAAAAATGTATCTATTACTTTTTATTTCAAATAGCAATAAATATTGATAACAATTTTTGTGTATTTATAAAAGGAGAGGATATTTTGAAGCAATAAGCTCAAAATCAATTTAATTGTGAAAATAGACATTTTCCCCATATTTTTAAATATTTTTATCAGTTCTGTATATATTTTTAAAAAAAGTTTGAAATTTTTTGTTTTATAATAGTCTCATTTCATGTAATGCGACCTTAAGCAATATTTTTGGTTAAAAGTTCTTTTTTTATGAAAAAGTTTACTTCAAGTCAATTTTACTTTCAAATTAAAATATCAACTAATTTGTTGAAAAGTCGAATTTTTGTAATAATTCAAATTTTTTCTTTTACAAATTAAATTTTTTCGTTAGGTATGGGTTAAAAATTCAAATACTTGGTTCAAAGTTGAACTGCTTTGTTTAAAACTTACTATTTCTTTTTGGTTGAAGTTTCTTCAACTATTTTAGTAGAAAAATGTATTTATTTTTATTGATTTATATTTAACTATTTATTTAAAAATTCATCTTTCGTTAGAACATTTATCTTTTGACTTGAAAATTTAACTATGTAGTTAAAAGTTTAAATATTTTACTGAAAATTCAATATTCTCGTGTAGTATGATTGCTGATATTTTAATTTTCTTACACGTCCAGAAAATATCAAAGTTTCTACTCCTTGATTCAATGATTTTCGTTATAATTGTTGTTTTTTAATAATTATGATAAATTATAGTTTATGTTTGGTAGAATAACTGGTTTCCTATATATTCCTATATATATATATGTTATATTTATTTTTATTCTAAAATGCAAACTATCCTTGACACAGACTTGTCTCAGAATTCAAATCGAATTACCGCGAATAATCTGCTTAGATCCCAACCACATGGGTGACAACTATTTCAGTAGAGTGGGTCTCTTAATCTAATTTATCAAATTTTATTTTGTTAAGCCAAGTATTGCCCGTTCTCGCAGGTCAGGTAACGGTCGAATTAATTTCTTGTATGTATACGCTACATGATACTTGTAATCTAGGCCTTAAGTTTATCTCTTAAGAACCAAGAGGAATTTCCGAATCCCAGTGGATTAAAAGACAGCTTTGTATAAATGAAACGATTAATTAGATTTCCAAAGTATGAAAAACATCTTCAGAATATTCAGAATAGCTTCCTTTTTTATCTAATCCCCCTTTCTCCGCTTAAATTTGAAAAAATCCCTAAAAACATCTAAAATCGAGAATTTCGACACAATTTTCTTTCCAATGATACCCATTTACAATGAATGATTTATTTGCTAATTTAATTTAATTAATTTTCATCAATCAATTTTTCACAAAATGGGAAAATATATTCTTATAAACTAAACTAATGACTAATGATTCAAGAATATTTAGTTTTTCACCTACGAAAAAAGTAATATTTATGTTTAATTTCTTTCGAAAATAGGTGCATTTTCTACCAAAATAGTTATTTTTTTAAACACAAAAAAGACGAATTTTTAACAAAATTGATGAACCTAAAAGAAACAGCTGAATTCTTTAAAAGCTAAAATATAAATTGTCAATAAAAAAGATAATTTTCAACTAAATAGTTAAATTTTCTACTAAAATTGGAGAATTTTCAATTCAAAAGAAACGAATTTTCAACAAAATAGTAACATTTTCAATCACAGATATGAATTTTCAACTGAAATGGTTAATCTTCAACCAAAATAATTAATTTTCAAGGTAAACTGACGGTTTCTGTATAATAGTCCAATTTTAACTGAAAAGGATGAATTCTAAACAAAATGAATTATTTTCAATAATATAATTGAATTTTCAACCAATTAACACAGTTTTCAACCGTGAAAGATTTATTCTCAATGAAAAATTGAATAATTGATGTATCAACTGGTAAGGATTTCAATTTTAAATAAAACACAATTTTGTATTATTGAACTTTCAAGTCAAAAAGATACATTTTATTTTTAAAAAAACACTAGCATTTTAAATCCTAAAATATGAATGATCAACAAAAAGACTAATCTTGAACTAAACTGAAGAATCTTAAAAAAAAAATGTTGAAGCCAAAAACACGAAAAAATAAAATTACCAATTAATGCAGTTTTAAATAATGAAAGACGAATTCTCAACCAAAACTGTCAGAATTGACATATCAATCAGTAAAGATTTTAATTTGAAATAAAGAATAGTTGAATTCATTAAGAAAATACGAATTTTCAACAAAATAGTAGTTAATTTTTTTTAAATAGATTTTTCAATCACCAAATCCTTGAATATTCAAGCCATAAATACGAAATTCCAAAAGGAGAATTTATTTTTCAGTAAAGAAAGAAAAAAAGTGGTAACCAAATTGTTAAATTTTCAAGAAAAAAGACGAATTTTCTGCAAAGTTAAATTGAAAGATTGTCTACAAAAAATTTAATTTTTAACGCAAAATTTAATTTTCAATAAAACAGGTGGCTTCTTAAAAAAATTATTGAATTTTAAACCAATTAATTAAAATTTGAACCAAATAGTTAAATTTTCAACCAAATCTGATGATAAAAATACGTTTTTTTAAAGTCAAACATGAACCTTTTTTATTCTCGTGTTTATCTAAATTTTTGAATAATTAAATGATATCCTCTTTTAATCTCCCTTTTGTATCTAAACCTGGCCAATAAACCGCTGTATTTGAAAAATAGAATACAGAAGCTTTTGCGAATAAAATAGATTTAATTGCAAGGTTTCATTACTGGTCTTCAAGTTTCAACAAACTTTGTTTCATTCCTTGGAACCTACTTACCCGAAATACTCATTAGCTTCAAACTAAGTAAATCATGTCGGCGAGATTTGAATTTATTTTACGATCTTTTTGTTAGAGTTTCTAACAGGAAATTTTGACAGCTGCAGCTGATCGCTTAAGTTGGTTCACTGATTCACAACGTTAATTTGTAGAACAATTTTTATCTAAGAAAATTACATCCTTGACGTTTTTAGGGACCAATTAAATAAGTTTATAATTTGCTGTTTTTAAACAAATAGGTATAAAATTAATAATAAATAAAAACAATCTTATATATTTTAAACTGAACTTTATGAAATCCTTCAAGAAATTTTTGACCTAGATTTTTCTCAACCTCAGAGCGGTCGTTCAACTGTTTTCGAGAATAGTAATTATAGCTGGTTTGCTAAAAATAAACTTGTCTCCATTTTCGGATAATCAATCACTATTGCTATTTCCAATCTATTTCTAATCTAACTCTTAGATTTTCTATCAGACGTAGGATCTTTTATTCATCTTATTTACTCAGTTTAAAGTGATGTTCAGAGGGTTGCTAATTATTTATTGATGAATTTTAAGACAATGTTAATAATTATCAGGCAGAATTCATTTGGACTAAAATCTGTATTTACGATAGTTTATAGCAACATAAATGCAATCGATATTGACACCAAGCGTAAGATTTATTATGTACTGGTAGGTACGCCATAATTTCTCTGATTAATTGTAGATAATGCTTATCCATTGCATTGGATAATTACAATTCTGTCATATTGGAAAGCAATTCATGCTAACCAAATTGTCAGATTGTTTGATTAACAAGTTTATTGCATTCATCCTCCAGCGGCAATTTACCGTCTTTTGTTATTTAAAGAATTTTAAGCAAAATTATGAAGTCCTTGAATTTGGAAAAGAAGAATGTTAAGAAATTACAAAAATTTAAATTCGAAAATTTTAGAACGAGCCTACCTAAATATTGAAAGTTTGAAATAGGAAAAGTCTCCTTTTCGTAAAGGTCTCTTTAAAAATGAAAATGATGATAATTATAATTTTTAATAGCTGTGTTGTATGCAATACTCAGGGTGGTCGTAGGTCAAGGAAAACCTGGAAACCAGAGAAAAGTGAGGGAAGTTTTATGTGTCTTCTTCTTGGAATGAAGATTCAAGTATTTTGGCAGAAAATTAATTTTTAGTAGAAAATGTGTATTTTGGTGTTAAAAATTCAACTTAAGTCTTTCTTGGCTAGAAATTCAACTTTTTTGAGAAATCATCTTTGTGTTTTAAAAATTCTTCTGCGTTGGTAGAAATTTCATATTTCCTTTTAGGTGTAAAATTCAATAAATTTTTTGAAAATTTAATTATTTTGTTTAAAATTGATCTGTTTTGTAGAAAATTCGCTTTTTTCATTGAAACATCAACTATTGCATTGTTGTTGAGAATTCATCTTTTTGTTGAAGAATCAACTGTCTCGTAAAAAATTCGTCTCCTTTTGGTTTGCAAGTTTAATTATTTGCTTGATAAAATAACTTTTTATGGATTGAAGTTCATACTTTTTTTTTTAATTCGACAATTTGGTTGAAAATTCCTCTTTGTTGGTTAAACCTTGAACTATTTGGTTGGAACGGTTATAAGTTTTTGTTGAAAATTCATATTTGGTGGTGAAAATTAATTTTTTTTTAGTAGAAACTTAAACTTTTTTGGTTAAAAGGGAACTGTTTAATTGTAAATCAATCTTTTTTGGTTTAGGATTCAACTATTCTGTTCAAGATGTGTCTCTTTTGGTTAAATTCAGCGGTTTGTTTAAAAATTAAAATCTTTTTTGTTTGGCATATCTACTAGTATATTATTAGTTGAAAATTAATATTTTTTGGTTGATGATGGAACAACATCGTTTAAGGTTGAACCACTTTGTTCAAAGATTTTATTTGTTTGTTAAAGATTCCTCTGTTTGTTTGAAAATGCGTTTCTTTTGTTGAAAATTAATTTTTTTGGCCAAAAGTGTAACTATTCCAGTTGAAAATTCATCATTTCAGTGGAAAATGCATTTCTTTTGTTGAAAGTTTAACTATTTTTCAATAATGATCTTTTTTTAATTGAAAATTCAATTACTCAGATCAAAGTTGAACTATTTTATTTCTTTGAACATTTTTTGTGTGTAGAAAATTAATTATTTTAGTTAAAAATTCAGCAGATGGTACCCATTTATTTTCTTGAAAATTCAATTTTTTTGTAGGGATTCAATCTTTTTGGTTGAAAATATACCTTTTTGGTTTTAAAATTCATCTTTTTTGGTAGAAATTTAATCATTTTTTGTAAAAATGCAACTACTACAATAAATTATTTTCTAAAAAACTCGTCTTATTGGCTTGAAAATGCAACTGTTTTTGATTGCAATTAAAAACGTTTAATGGGTAAAAGCTAAGACAGGGTTCTTAACCAGCCTCTGAACCCTGCCGCCGGGGGGCCCATTGTTTGGGCCGAGTCG
>JAAAKG020147454.1:0-28871 GCA_010014905.2 Druon quercuslanigerum
ATGTTTAACCAAGCTGTTAGATTTCTAACTAAAAAAACACTTTTTAATCAAAAGGTAATTATCTGAAATTCCAGTTAGAAAAATTAAGTTTTACTACAAAAAAAAAATGAATTCTCTAAAAAAGAATATAGTATTCGAAATAATAATAAAAACTTTTAGTAACATCCACTGATAGAATCAGTAATTTAGGATTGTCTAAGCCGTAAATATTACTGAATAAATCAGTCAATTTGAATGAGGAAATAATAATTTTTGTAAAGTAAATATATAAACAGTAACTTTTCCTAATTAATCAGTCATTTTCATTCACCTGAATCTGTACATTTTAGTGTGTTCACCAGTCAATTATGGATAATTTACATAATTTATTAAAATGCATTAATGTCATAAAGAATTTGTTTATAAATAATTTTACAATTTTTAGAACCAATATTGACTGATTCATCTATTCAAACGATTCTTTTGTCAGTAAAAATGACTGGTTTTTCTCTAAAAACATGCCTAATTAATTTAATCAGTCAAATTTTTACTGCTTTCAATGTAAGGTTTACTAAAGTGTCATAAACATCAAATGGTTTTGATAGCCATTAGTTCACTTTATTATAAAAGATTATTTTAAGGAAAAGGTAAACTCTGAACAAACCTTTTTTGTTTGGAAAAATAAATCTCAAAGGACCCTTCGGAAGCGAAGCTTAACGGCAGGTATGGGATTCGTGAAAACAGATTGATTGCTTTTATTGTGGGTCGTGGATAAAGAAGAGTGTGAGTTAACGTGAGGGGTTTAAGTGTATAAAGGAGGGTGGATGTGATACTGTATGTTTATCGACTTGAACCAATGTTTCTGAGTGGGAATCTGATTTTCAGAAATAATTTTCATTTATTTTTTTAAACATCCAGAAGAAATCTTAGAAAAGCACAAAATGCTATTCTACATTCATTGGCAAAATAAACGTATTTAAGGACCTTATTTGTACTAATGGAACCGACGGTATCAGCTAATAGGTGAACATCAACTCTGGAAGAGTCCAGATGTGAATCTTTCTAGCGCGGATATCACTCGGATGGGTGAACACCTGCGACGTGCATTCTGTAGATAGGCTCGTATGCTTGTCTTAAAGCTTGTCTTTAATTCATTTCAAATTAAAGGTCCAAACATCGACAACTTTCATTCAGTGATTGTGAATTCTCTTTTGTTAAAGCTCCTTCGAATTAACCGAACACATTCTCATCACGTATCTCGTGCTTCGCACTCGGTTTCCTTAAAAATGCGATCTTTTCTACATTGTTTTCAACTCTATTATATGAAATGTAAATTATATTTTTTTCTCTACCTCGATCTGGGGCTGTTTATTCAGATATTGCAAAATAAACTACAAAATTTTATGTTTAATATTTGCCGCGCAATTTTAGTTAATTCTTTTTTATCGTATCCTGCATAGTTTGACCAAAAAATGGAATTTTTTGTATTTCATTATTTTTGGTTAAAAATTTATTTTACAACTTTTCGAAAAAACTAAAAAAATTGGTTTTGATAATCTTGTAGATCTTTCAGAAATTTTTTTCTTAAAATTTTCATTTTAGCTTGTTTTCTATTTTATTTTGAAATTGCTGCAGCTCTGATAATTTTTTACTAACATCAGCTAATAGGTGAACATCAACTCTGGAAGAGTCCCGATGTGAATCTTTCTAGCGCGGATAGCACTCGGATGGGTGAACATCTACGACGTGCATTTATAGCTAGGCTCGTATGCCTTTCTTTAAACTTAACTTTCGAATATTCGTCTGAAATCGCGAGGTGTTTTCGTGCAGCGCAAGTTTGAGCGCGCCGAGAGCGCGTGACTGTTGTTTCTCGCGCTTCGCGCTCAATGAGGCATTCCCCTCGCGCTGCGCGCTCAGCCTTCGTATTCACCCTAGATTTGTGGGGAATAATTTTAAATTAAAGGTTAAAACATCGACAACTTTTATTCAGTGATTGTGAATTCTCTTTCGTTAAAGCTCCTTTGGATTTAACGAAGACATTTTAATCACGTATCTCGTGCTTCACACTCGATTTCCTTGAAAATGATAATTTTTCTACATTTTTTCGACTATCTTTTATGAACTGTATATTATATTTATTTATTTACCTCGATCTGTGGCTGTTTATTCAGATAATGCAAAATAAACTACAGATTTTATTTTTAATGTTTACTTTAATATTTTTTTCTTATTAGCTAATATACAGTAGTGTTGGGACAAAATTATTTTAATTTTTTTATTTTTACCATTAAAAAAATGCGCATCCTATTAAAATAAAAACTATTTAACATTTTATCGAAAATTGTGTCGTTTTAACAAAAAGTTAATTTTTATATTTATAGTACATTTTTATAAAGAGTTTATGAAAAACTTGTAGATATTTTTTCATTAATCAATTTTTGTTTTTTACTTTTTTTCGTCTCTTGCGTTGTTTTTCTAAAAATTTAATTTTTTTTTTTAATCTTATTTTTTACCATTGAAATAAAATCAACTCTCATCCAAAAATTATTATTAACTTTATAGATCTTTTTCAGATGAAAAACTGTTGTCTTTTTAGCTTAGTTTGTACCTTATGTCTTTTTATAAAAAATTTAATTTTTTATTTTGAATGTTATTTTTACAAATAAAACAAAAACTGCATGTCCCATCCGAAATTATTCATGAAAAATTTGAATGAGTTTTGGCATTTTTTAAAAAGAGCAACTCTTGTCTATTTAGTTTTTTTCATAGCTTGCTTTTTTTTAGTCTAAAAAATTTACTTAAAAAAATTTTAATGTGGTTTTTACACAAAAAAACAAAAACAAAAGCCATTTTAGTTAATTCATTTTTATCGTATCTTGCATAGTTTGACAGTAAAATAAAATTTTTGGCATTTCATTATTTTTTGTTGAAAATTAAATTTTCAGCTTTTCGAAAAAACTAAAAATATTTGTTATCATAATCTTTTAGATCTTTTAGGAATTTTTGTCCTGAAATGTTCATTTTATTTTGTTTTTTATTTAATTTTGAAAATGCTATAACGCTGATAAGTTTTTTTTATCAAAAAAAGTCAAAGTTTTCGAGTTTTCGAGCACTATGAACAATTGTACATAGAATTTTTAAATCTTAAAAAAAATGTTCTAAAATTTTGTTAAATGTACTTTTTGAATTTTTATTCAAAATAACTGTTTTACGAACTCGTTCTTTCTTTTGACGCTTTGAAAAAGTGTGATGACAAAGTGAAATTTTACAAAAAACCAATACTTTCTTATTAGGATGAGAATGTATCTTTTGTATTATTTTTTTTTAATTTTTAATTTTCAACTCAGTATCTTAAAATGATCTAAAGTTTAGTTAAAGATTTTTAAAAAATTTAACTTTTAAAATAAAAAAATATTTTATTAAAAAATTTTTAAATATAATAACCTTAGCAATAAAATAATTTATTTAATTTTTAACTTTTGCAATATTAGAGGTCCACATGTTGAGGTTGGACTATACCTTTTTTTATTTTGATCCAGTTTTTAACTTTTAATTTTGCAATTGAAATAAAAATAATTGAGTTTTCAAATAATTGAAATTTTAAAGTGTTTGAATATGATAAAGTTTTATTGGCACAATTCTTGACTACTTAAACTGTGTATATTTTTAAACGAAGTTCAGATTTGTTTTATTTTGAATATCACGTCATTAAAAGATTTTGATTATTAAATTTTCTCATTTAAAATGACTTTTTATTTTAAAAGTTTTTATAAAACAATTTATTTTTAAAGGCTTAAAAATAAAAGTTTTTTATTGTGAATAGTAAAAATGACTGCAATCCGCAACCGAGCCTCTTCGGTACAACTTTCTCATCCATTTTCTCGAACCTGCAAAACTTTTTTCAATCAAACTCTTCTTGCCTCGATTCAAACAAATTTTATCTTACGAGTGGGCTTATTGCAAAAGATGTCTATCACAGTTTGATATTGTGATCTTTAATTTTGATTTTTCAGAAAAGGATAATAATTTGATTAAACTAAAATATATATTGCGATAAATTCCACTTTTTACTTTTAATTTCTATCCAAAGCCGATTTTCAAAAACCAAAAAAATTAAATCTTATAATTCGCAGTCAATTTCCACAAAATGGGCTAACTTGTTAACATAAAATTTTTTTTGTTCTAATTCAGGATAAAATAATTGAGATCAAAATTTTTCTCTGAATAAGATATTCAGTATATCCAGGGCATGTTTTTATTTTGTAGTATAAATGAAATTAAACTTTTTGTCGCAATCTTTACCAAGTCTGCTTTGTTCAACTTCCACATCCATTTTCTCGAACCTGAATAACTTTTTGTGATCAAACTTTTGTTTGCACCAATTCAGCAAAACATGATCATGGGAGTGGAATTATTAGAAGAAAATCTGACATTCTGTGATATCGTGGTCTTTATTTTTCATTTCCTGAGCAACGAATAATTTAAAAAAAAAATTGTAATCTCATCCAGTATCCTCATATCTTCCGAGGAGTTTTTTTATTTTAGCAAAGAATTACAAATTTTATGTTTTATTACTATTCCAAACCGAATTTAAAAATCTAGGGAATTTTAATTAATTTTAAATAATTGAGATACTTAGTATCTAAGGGGTGTGTTTTTATTTTTTGCTTTAAATGAAAATTAAATTTGTTTGCAATCCGGAACAAAACCTGCTCAGTTCATCTTTCACATTTATTCTCTCGAATCTGCCTTACTGTTTTTAATAAATTTTTTTAAATTTGATTCAGCACTTCTTTATCTTGAGAGTGGATTTATTAAGAAAAAATGTATATCATACCGATGTCCGTGAGGTTTAATGGAACTATTTTTTATCGGTTGGTCATTTTTGGAAACCAAATTTTGTCATTAGGACGAAAAAAACTCAAAAAGTACAGTACTCGTGAGCGGCGTCTTCTCAAGTAGTAGTTTCCGAACTTGGTCAGCCTTATACTTAAATATAATGAAAGTGAGAAATCTTAATAATTTTTGTTTTGTTTTAAGATATCTAACTTTTAGACCACATGCATAATTTAATACTTTTTTCATTCATATGAAGCGGGGCTGAAGTTTTACTTTTCCGAAGTAAAAAGTGACTTTACGCAAATGACAAATTATGAAATTTTTTGAATTAATTTAACTTTCGTATATTTGAAAAATTTCCAAAAATGGTTGGTCATTTTTGGAAACCAAATTTTGTCATTAGGAAGAAAAAAACTTAAAAAGTACAGTACTCGTGAGCTGCGTCTTCTCAAGTAGTAGTTTCCGAACTTGGTCAGCCTTATACTTAAATATAATGAAAGCCAGAAATCTTAATAATTTTTGTTTTGTTTTAAGATATCTAACTTTTAGACCACATGCATAATTTAATACTTTTTTAGAGACGTTTAAAATTTCTGAAATTAAAAATATTTAAAAATTTCTGTAACGTTCAAAGTTTCTAAAATCTTTACAATTTCCAAAATGTTCCAAATTTCTAAAAATATAAAAATTAACAAAATTTATGAATTTTATAAAATAAACCTATTATCCACAATTTTGAAATTTTCTAAGCCCCATTCGCCTTTGTATGTTTTTAGGAAAATTTTGAAACTTTAAAAATATTTCAAATATATGGTAAATATAAATAATAAAAAGTTTTAAGGCCATTAAAACTTTTTAAAATTCAAGAGTTTTAAAGAAATTTTAAAAAACTAAGATATTTTGATAATTGTAGAAATGTAAAACCTTTTTAAAAATAGAAAAATTTCAGAAATTTACATTAGATTTTAGAAATTTGGTTCATTTTTTTATATTGTAGAAATTTTGTAAATTTTAGTAATTCGATTAATTTTGGACATTTGAGACGTTTTCATTATTTTACAATTTTCGCCGATTTTATACATTTGAAATATTTTGAATATTTAAAAAATTTCCATAAGTTAAAAAATTTTGATACTTTTAAAAATTTTAATAATCAAAAAATTTCAGAAATTTTAATAATTGAAACAGTGTTTTTAAATTTCGAAAAAACATTAACATTTTTGTAAATTTTTATATTTTTTATACTTCAGAACATTTTTTCATTATAAATATTGCGGACATTTTCTTAATTTTATTAATTCGAATAATTTTAGACATTTGAATCGCTTGCATTATTTTGAAATTTTAGACAATTGTAGAAATTTGAAATATTTTGGATATTTAAGAAATTTTGATAAATTAAATAATTTTTTGAAATTTTAGAAATTTTAATAATAGACAAACTTAAGAAATTTTATTAATTTAAACAGCATTTTTAAATTTCGAACAATCTTTACCGTTTTTGGAAATTTTAAATTTTTTTAGATTTCATAAATTTTGTTTATTTTAAATATTGTAGCCATTTTGTTCATTTTATTAAATTTGATTAATCTGAAAAATTTGAAACATTTTCATTATTTTACCATGTTTGTAAATTTTAGAAATATAAAACATTTTAGATATTTAAGAAATTTTGATGCATTCAAAAAATTTTGATACTTTTAGAAATTTTAATAATGCAAAAATTTCGGAAATTCTATTAATTTAAACAACGTTTTTACATTTCAAGAAATCTTTAATATCTTTAAAAATTGTAATATTTTTATATATTTCAGAAATTTTTTTCATTTTTTATATTGTAGAAATTTGGTAAATTTAAGTAAGTCGATTAATTTTGAACATTTGAGATGTTTTCATTATTTTACAATTTTTGACAATTTTAGAAATTTGAAACATTTAAGATATTTAAGAAATTTTGATAAATAAAATAATTTTTGATACTTTTAGAAATTTTAATAATAGAAAAATTTCAGAATATTCAATAATTTAAACAGCGCTTTTACATTTCGAATAATATTTAACATTTTTGAAAATTGTAATTTTTTTTTAGATTTCAGACATTTTTTTCATTTTTTATATCGTAGAAATTTTGTAAATTTTAGTAATTTGATTAATTTTTGACATTTGAGACGATATCATTATTTTACAAATTTTTTTAAAATTTAGAAATTTGAAACATTTTAGATATTTTAGAAATTTTGATAACTTACAAAATTTGTCATACTTTTAAAAATTTTAATAATAGAAAATTTTCGGAAATTTTAATCATTTAACGATTTTTTCAAATTTCTAAAATTTTCTAACATTTTTAAAATTTAAAAATTTGGGTAATTTTATAAAATTTGTCAATTTGGAACGCTTTTCTAATTTAAAAAATTTAGAACATATTAGAAATTTTTATAATTTTATAAGATTGGAACATTTAAAAAATTTAGGATTTTTAATTAATTAAAAAAATGTTAAACATTTTAGAAATAATAACATTTTTTGCAATAATGATAATTTTAGAAATTGTGATCATTTTATAAAATTCAGACATACTACGAATTTGGATAATTAAAAAATTTGGAACATTTGACCCATTTAAGAAAAATTTGGAAATTTGAGTAAATTTAAATATTTGATCAACTTTAGAAACTTTAATAATTCTTATAAATTCAAAAATCTTAAATAGTTTAGTGTTTTTAAACATCTTAGACATCAAAAAAATTTGGTAAATATAGAAATTTAGATAATCCAACATTTTTAAAATTGCTGCAAAAATTTCGGTATGCGTTATCACTGCTCGCAGATTGTAAAATGTTTTATCATTTGCTTATAAAGTCCATTTTTATTTCTGAAAAGTAGAACCTAAGCCTCGTTTAATGTGACTAAAAAAAGGCTTGCACTATGTAGGTTTTCTGAAAGTTTTTTATTAAAAAAAAATTTTTTTCAGGATTTCTGACTCTTCATATTTTGTTCAAGTTCACGTCTGACCAAAGAAGGTCACTATCACTTGAAAAGTTACCTATCGCAAATCCGGTGCTGATGACTTTTTTATTCGATAACTCACCAAATTTTGGCTTCCAAACGTAAAATTTGAATTTCGAAACTTGATCAAATGATGTTCAAACTGTTGTTAAGAACATTTTTTAATAAAAATTAAAAATTATTGAGCACCTTGAAGTTAGCACGCCAATTTAGAAATCTCTTTGAGTTTTTTCGTCCAAACCTGACAAGCATTACAAAACTGTCCACCTATTCAGGTTCAACTTTGCTTGCTCTAAATAAAATATTCAATATCTCTTGATTATGTTTCTATTTTTAATTTTAACTAAAAAATGAAATTTTTATCGCTGTTCGTAATCAATCCTGATTGGCTTAACTTTACCATCCATTTTCTCGATTAATCTACAAATTTTGAAATGGCTATGCTTTCTAATTTGAAACAATTAAAATTAATTAATTCAAACTTGAAGCTCGGTCGTTCAAAATTATTAATGTTCAAATTGTGTATTAATTTTAGATTTATCACAGCTAATAAATGCAGCTATAATTATTACATTTGGAAACCATGACGTTTCAGTTTCAGAGTTAATAAGCTATTTTATTTTTAGGTGCACATTTCCGAGTGCATCAATTGCTGATTTATAACGCTCTTCATCGTCTAATTAGAAACTAGATTTAATAATACATTCGCTCACTCGAATATCGCGAATGCATCAAGTGGTTCATTTTAGTTGAGCATGGCTTAGTTTATATGTGCTTCGCTACTCAACGGTTCGTGAAATATTTAGGCGAATTACTAGTCTTGCAGGCAGCAAGCAACTCGTTATTTAATACTTTGAAGTACTTATCACAAATACTTTCGTAAATTAACCCGAATTAAATACGACTCTTAAGGAATTTAATTACCAATCATCAACAACTTTTTCGCACGAAACTTTAATTAATAACGATATTTCTTATGAAAAATTAAAACACGAATTTGCAGGCAAGTGGAAATGTTTTTCTTTGAAAAATCAACAATTTCTAAAAAAAATAATATGAATATACATTTTAATTAATTCTTCAGACTTTTTTCAATTTAATTTTTCATTTCTGAACCTCATTTTTCTTCCAAAATTCGAGGACAGTCCATAAGCTCTTTGTTTGCTCAAAATTGAAATAAATTTTTTTCAAAAGCCAAAAAGAGAATCCAACTGTACTTGTTTTGAGTTAAAAATAAATTTTTTGAATTAATAATTTAACTTTTTCATGTTTGGTTAAAATTTTATCTTTCTTGCTTAAAAATTAATATTTTTTGCTAGAAATTAAAGTACCTAATTAATAGTTCACGGTATTTGTTAATAATTCGTTTAAAAACAATTTGGTTGAATGCTAAAACTTTTTATTAATTTTTTGTTTGAAGATTCATTATTTCAAAAGTAGTTATTGATATTTTAAATTGATTATTGATTTTTTCTGGTTGATAATTAGTGTAGGTCTGGTCCCAAATATAAATATTTGGTTCAAAATTCAACTATTTCTTTTCAAATTTATTAATTTTTTTTTGAAAATTTAACCATATGGTTAGGTGGTGAACTAGTTTATACAAAATTATTTTTTTCCTGAGAATAATCATTTTTGTGGTAAATTCTACTATTTGGTCGTACACTAAATATTTTTTGAAAATTCATATTTTTGCGTGATAAATTAAACTATTTTATTGAAACATAAGCTTATTATTTGAAAATGCAGGTATTTAGTTAAGAAATATTTTTTTCGGTTAAAAATTAATTTTCTTGTAGGAAAATGTAGCCATTACATTTTTAGTTCAAGATTTCTTATAACTAAATCGAAAATTCATCTTTTCGGTAGAAAATTAATTTTTTATATTGAAAATTCGTTTGTTTAAGTTAAAAATTATTCATCTATTTGTTTTAGGATTTAACTAATTTTTTGAAAATTATTTATTTTCATTTATATTCAATTAGTTAAAATATAGTTTTTTAGATTGTTAAAAATTTGTTTTTTAGATTGTTAAGAATTAATTTTTTAATCTGAAACTTGGACGATTTATTGATTTTTTTTGTAATCACTGATTGATATTTTTTTTTTCAACTGAAAATTAACCTCTTCCACTTTTCGTTAAAATTTTTGATTTGTCATTGAAAATTCATCTTTTTAGGTCGAGAACTTAGAAATTTGAATAAAAAAACTTTTTTTGTAAAAATTTTAATTATTTTGTTGAAAATTTAATTTTAATTATTATTGATATAAAATTTAAAATTTTTAATATTATTGCCTGCAGAATGAATTGAAAACAATGCAAAATTAAGACAATAATATTTTAAATTCAATCCTTAAAAATTAGAATATTTTAAAACTACGCATTGAATATTAAATTAATATTTTTCGGAAAATGTTTACAAATATTTTATATTTCTTTCTCAAATTAAAAAAAAACTATTCTCAATTCAAAGGTTTTAATTGTTGAATTTTATTTTTCAATAAAACGTCCGAAATACTCTGCTTTTTATTTATAGATTTCAAAAAATTAATCATTTGAAATAAAAAAAATTTTGATCGAAGCTTTCAACAATAAAAAAATAATTCTAAATCAAGTGTCAAAAATTACGAATAACAATTTTAGAGCTCCAAACATTCATATTCAACGCTAAATTTAAAAATGTTCGTTTTTATAATTTTAAATTTTTGATATGAATTGAAGTTTTTTATCCTTAAATTATGTTTATCTAATTAACAATTTAAAACAAAGAACTTGATTTTTATACTAATAAAAGGCAAATTTTTAATAAATTTCAAGAATTCTCAACCAGATAGTTGTATTTTTAATAAAATTAAAGAATTCTGAACAAAAAAGTTTAATATTTCTATCTATTTGTATTAGAATTCAACTGATTTGTTCAAAATTATTTATTTATAGTTATATTTAACCGGCTAAAAATAAATTGTTAAAAATTTAGTTTTTTTATTTGAAACTTTGAGGATTTGATTACTTTTTTGTAATCACTAATTGATAATTTTTTTAAATTTTTTTTGTCAACAAATGATTCATCTTCTTAGATTAAGCACTTAAAAATTTGATAAAAAAATATATTTTTTTGGTAAAAGTTTAATTATTTTGTTGAAAATTCAACTGCGCTGAATGCACAATTTTTATTTTTAACGATTTTCAATTAAAAAATTGAAATCTAATTTCCTGCAGGATAAATTTAAAAAAATTCAAAAAACATTGAAAATTAAATTAATATTTCGTTGAAAATTTTTACAAATATTTTATATTTTGTTCTTAACTTAAAAAAACAATTCCGAATTCAAAGGTTTTAATTATTTAATTTCAATTTTCAATTAAACGTCCGAATATTTTTCTGCTTTTTAATTAGAGATTTTAAAAAATTAATTATTTTAAATAAAAAAAGATTGTATTAGAAACTTTCAACAATAAAAAAATAATTCTAAATCATGAGACAAAAATTTCCATTAATAATTTTAGAGTTCCGAATATTATTATTGAACGTTAAATTTTAAAATTTTCGTTTTTGTAATTTTAAATTTTTGAAATAAATTTTTTAAATAAATAAGTAATGTCACAATTCTTAGCTATTTCCAAAATTTTAATCTGAAATTATTCAGTTTCAATATTGATTCAATTCAAAATGAAAATATTTACTTTATAACCCCTTTATTTAGATGTAATACCAGAATATATCCTTTGCATTCCATTTGAAATATTGTATTTTTTCCAACAATTTTTTGCAACAAAATCTTTTTTTATTTTAAATAATTAATTTTTTTATGTCGAACGTTTTTGATTCAAAATCGGTTAATACATTTGTTTTCAATTTCAAGAACCTGCAATTCAAAATTATTATTTATTAATTTAAAAATTTTATAAACTCCTAATATCTCCATTTTTTTAAATAATTGATCAATAAATTGTTCATATTTTCAATGTTGTGAAAAAAATCCACAGAGGTATACGCGTGCATTTTCAGCTAGTCCAGAATAAATTCAGAATAAAAAAAATTGTTTAAAATTCAAGAAAAATTTGAATTGAAAAAGAAAACATTTCTTCGAACCAAATTAATTTCTATGAGATGAAGAAAATTTATTTAATTGACTCAAGGCCAAAAAATGTAAAAAAAGCTTCTAAAGTAAAAACTAAATTCCATTGCATTCTATTTAAAATATTTTCCACTTTTTAAAATTCTACGCAATCTAAAACCGTTAAATATATTTTTTCCTAATTCCAAACGCTCTCTATTTTAAATTATTAATTATTGTTTTAAAAATGGTATAAATCTGAAATTTGAACATTCGAATAATGATAGATTTTGAAACTTAATATTTTTAATGCCAGAAAATAAAATTCTAGATTTGAGCGTGCTTCTTGCGCCCGCAATTAATATCAGAGAAGGTATAATAATAAAAAAAGTCAAGTTCAAGTCTTCTATTAGGATTTTTTTCTTTTTAGTTACAAATTCTTTTCATTCGTAAAGCAAAAAATTATCCTCATTTGTACATAAAGAGTTGGATAAAGCCACGTCACTAAAAATGAGATGTATGGAGAGGATTAAAATAAAAGAGCGTAACATGTAGGAGAGGTAGAAAAGCGACCTTGTGGGAAATCAAGCCGGTTCCTAATAACCGGTATGGTATCCCGCATTTTTATTTTAAAAGAAAAGTTGATTAAAGCCGAGAGTACTCTTACAATAGAAGCCAGTCAAAATCAATCTCAGATACATTTTTAACCGATGTTTTATTTTCGAAACTTTAATTTCAGAACAAGTCCAAGTGTACTTAATTTGTATTTAAATCCGCGAATAGTTTGTGGTTTGTCAGCCCGTGTTTATTTTTCTAATATTGATTCAACCTCGTTGCTTCTTATATTTCTAAAACAATCCTTATTTTAAATATATTTTAAAATCAAAAAACTTATTAATACTAACAATTAAAACTATTTTTTAATATTTTATAATTTTATAGTCACTATTTTGCGCTGAAATTTTTTTTTTCAATTGCAGGGGAAACCTTTCTACAGTGGATAATTCAACCTGAAGTGGATAATTATTATTTGGGAACACGAATAAAAAAAATTAGTTTTAATTTATAAATACTTACAGTTTCTTGAATAATAATTGAATTAAATTATTTATTTTACGCATATCAGTAATTTTAATTGATTATTATCTACTGAAGGTGGTATTATCCAGTGTAGCTATTATTTACTAAAAATTATTGTGTCTAATATTTTTACTACACAGATGATATTCTGCACAAAATATTATACCCCTTAAATAAAATATTTTTTACACGAAGTGGTGGCTAGATCCACTGAAATAATTATTCCTTTTATTTCAATATTGTTCCTGATCAAATTTTAAGTTAATTCTTCTTATATTTTATGATGTTATGGTTTTGACAAGATCAACGTATTAAATAATTTGCTGCTGATTTTTTTTTCTTCTAGTTAAAATCAATACTTTTTTAATATTGATTTTTGTTCCTAAATAGTAAAAATTATCTCAATCTCTGCTGAGATACGAACCCTGGTATTTTAGATAGCCGGTTTAAATGTCTTATCCACTAAGCTATGGAGATACGAGATTGGTTTCTTTACAAACCCTACAAGTTGAATTCCGACGTAATTTCTTATACGTTTCAGATTAATTTTTGAAACATTTTAACGTTTTATATTTTTGCAAGTTATAATTTGGACCAGACTAATATAATAAATAATTTGACGTCAATTGTTTTTTGTCTTCTGATCTAAAATAAATAATTTTTCAACATTGATAAGGTCTTTTAGATTGCCTTTCTGATGCCCTTATCCATTAGGCTACGGGGAGACGAAATTAGTTATTTACAACCCCTACAAGTTTAATTCCGATGTAATTTCTAATACTTTTCAGATTAATTTTTTAAACATTTTTGAAACATTTAACGTTTTATATTTTTGCAAGTTATAATTTGGACCAGACTAATGTATTAAATAATTTATCGTCAATTGGTTTTTGTCTACTGATCTAAAATAAATATTTTTTTTAAATTGATGTTTATATCCAAATTGCAAAAAAAGTGCCTCAAGCTTCGCTTGGATCTTAACCCAGGTATTTCAGGTTGCCCTTCTAATGATCTTATCCACTAAGCTATCAAAAGTCGAGATTAATTTCTTCATAAACCCTTAATGTGGAATTCCAACATAATTCCTTATACTTTTCAGATTATTTTTTGAAACACTTGAAAGTTTTATATTTTTACAAGTCATGGTATAGTTTGGACCAGAATAATGTATTAAATAGTTTAACTTCAATTGTTTTTTTTTGGTTGGATCCGAACCAAGGTCTTTTAAAATGCATTTCTGGTTTCCTTAACCATTAAGCTACTGCGAGACGAGATTAGTTTCTTCACAGCCCCTACAAGTTGAATTCCGACAAAATTCCTTATACATTTCAGAATAATTCTTAAAACATTTTATATTTTTGCAAGTTATAATTTAGACCAGACTAATGTATTAAATAATTTAACATCAATTGTTTTTTTGTGAACTAGTCAAAAATAAATAATTTTTTAATAATAATATTTATTTCCAAATTGTAAAACCATTGCTCTCAAGCTCCACTTGGATCTGAAACCAGGTCTTTTAGATTGCGTTTCTGATGCCCTTACCCATTAAGCTACGGAGAGACGAGATTAATTTCTGCACAACCCCTACAAGTAGCATTCCGAAGTAACCCCTTATACTTCTTAGATTAATTCTTAAAACATTTTATTTTTTTTCAAGCTATAGTTTGGACCAGACTAATGTTTGAAAATAATTGAATGTCAATTGCTTTTTGTCTACTGGTCTAAAATCAATAATTTTTCAATAATAATATTCATTTCGAAAATGTGAAAAAAATTGTTCTCAAGCTCCGCTTGGATCCCAACCCGGGTATTTTAGGTTGCCCGTCTGATGCTCTTATCCACTAAGCTATCGAGACTCGAGATTAATTTATTCACAAACCCTACAAGTGGAATTCCGACATAATTTCTTATACTTCTCAGATTAATTTATAAAACATTTTAACGTTTTATACTTTTGCAAGTTATAATTTGGACCAGACTTATGTATTAAAGAATTTAACGGCAATTGCTTTTTGTCTCCTGGTCAAAAATAAATAATTTTTCAATATTGATATTTATCTCTAAATCGTAAAAAAAAATTGCTTTCAAGCTCCGCTTGGATCCAAACCCATGTATTTTAGGTTGAATTTCTGATGCCCTTAACCATTAAGCTACGGAGAGACGAGACTACTTTCTGCACAACCCCTACAAGTAGCATTTCGAAGTAACCCCTTATACTTCTTAGATTAATTCTTAAAACGTTTTATTTTTTTGCAAGCTATAGTTTGGACCAGACTAATGTTTGAAAATAATTGAATGTCAATTGCTTTTTGTTTACTGGTCTAAAATCAATAATTTTTCAATAATAATAATATTCATTTCCAAATTGTAAAAAAATTGGTCTCAAGCTCCGCTTTGATCCCAACCCAGGTATTTCAGGTTGCCCGTCTGATGCTCTTATCCACTAAGCTATCGAGAGTTGAGATTATTTTCATCACAAACCCTACAATTCGAATTTCGAGATAATTCCTTATGCTTTTCAGTTTGATTTTTGAAACATTTTAACGTTTTATATTCTTGTAAGTTATAGTTTGGACCAGACTAATGTGTTAAACAATTTAGCGTCAATTGCTTTTTATCCATTGGTCTAAAATAAATAATTTTTCAATATTGTAATTTAATTACGTACCTGATTTTTAGATTAAATTCATAAAAAAAAATTAAAAGATTCTCTGAATTATTAAATCAAGACAAATGATAAATTTCCTCAATCTAAATTGAATTAAAAAAAAAGTACGACTTTTCAGAAAAAAATTAATTTTCCAAAAAAAAGATCCTTCGATCAAAAAAATTTTTTTTAACAATTTTGATTAACTTTTACCGAATTAGTTGAATTTTTAATTTAAAAAGAATAATTTTGAACCAACTAGTTAAACTTTTAAGCAAAGAGATAAATTTTCAGCTGAAGATATAAATATTTTAAAAAAGTGATTTCTCTACAAACTGAATAGAATAGAATACCCAAGCAAATAATAATTTTTAACTAAAAAGTTGCATTTTTATTAAAAAAATTAAACTTATGACGATCAAAATATACAATTTTCAACAAGAAATAAGTTTCTGCAAAAAAATTTATTCCAAAGAGATGAATTTCTATTTTGGAATTCTCTACCAAATGCAATTGCCTTTTTATTTAAAGAAGATTAATTTTTTTTTAAACAGATGATGCTTTATTTTTAAAAAATTTGAATATTCGAATTTTCTTCGATAGAAGATTCCAGTTGACTTTGCACGTTCAAGATATAAATTTTTTAGGAAAAAATTAGTTTCTGCTGAAGAGAATTGAATTTCCAATCAAAAAAGACGAATTTTTTCAAACAAAATGGATGCATTTTTAATAAAATAGTTAAATTCTATAACAAATAGATGAATTTTAAAGCAAAAAAGATGAAATTTAAAGTAGAAAAGAGAAGCGTTTAATAAAAATAGACAAATTTATTTTTAAAAAGTTTAACTTTCACCCAGAATAGATTTCAATTCATTTTTCAAAACCAAAATGAATTTTTAAACAAAAAGATTAACTCCAACAAAAAAAAACTTTGAATAAAATTTAAGAATTCTCAATCAAAAAGTTAAATTCCTAATAAAATTATTGAATTTTCAAGCAAAAATTTGAATTATGAATAAAAGAATTCTTAAGCAAAAAGTTGAGTTATTAATAAAATTAAAGAATTCTCAACCAAAAAGTTAAATTATTAAAAAATAAAACAAATTTTATTTTCTTTAACTTTTAAAGCATTAGCTCAACTTTAAAACCTTGTTGTTCAATTGTCGATCAAAAAGATGAATTATTAAAAAAAAGGACTAACTTTCTACCAAAAAATAAATTTTTCAGTAAATTCAGGAATTCTTAATCAAACAGGTAAATTTTTAAACAAAAAGATTAACTCAAGCCAAAAAAAAAATTTCAATGAAATTTAAAAATTTTAAAGTAAAATGTTTAATTTTTAAATAAAATATTTATTTTCTTACCAAAAGATAAGACGAATTTTTACCCAAATTCAAGACTGCGCAACCAAAAAATTGAATTTTCAACGAAAAAAGAACATTTTTGAGCAAAAAGATTACCTTATAACCAAAAAGATGAATTTGCAAAAGAATTCTAAACCAAAAACATGTATTTTCTACCAAAAAAGACCTAGTTTTTAAATTGTTAACAAAAAGATTATTTTCTAAACAAAAAGATTAATTTTATACCAAATAGCTAAATTTTTCATCAAATTCAAATTTAAGAAACTTAAACAAAAAAAGTTTTATTTTCAAATAAAATAATTAATTTCCTACCAAAAAATAAGACGAAATTTTTAAGAAAACTAAAAAAAAAATCTCAACTAAAAAATGGAACTTTCAACTAAGAAAGAAAATTAAAAAAAGAGATTAACTTACAACCAAAAAAGACGAATTTTTAATAAAATGTAAGAATTTTAATCTGAAAAATTGAATTTTTAAGCAAAATAATTAACTTTGTACCAACAGAGACAAATTTTCAAAATAATTTAAGAATTTTTATCCTAAAACTTATTTCTTTAACCAAAAAAGATGAATTTTTAGTAAATTTCAAGAATTCTGAACCAAAAAGTTGAATTATTAAAAAAGAAACAAATTTTTGTTTTCTTTAACTTTTCTTTAAAGTTTAATTTGCCATTTAATTAAAATTTTAGAATTTTAAACTAAAAGGTTTAATTTTTAAATAAAGTAAATAATTTCCTACTAAAAAAGAAGAATTTTTAAACTGAAAGGTAAATTTACTACCAAAAAATACGACTTTTTAATGAAATTGAAGAGTTATCAGTCATAAAACTTTACAAAACAGTTTAATTCGCATACAAAAAGTATTAGTATTAAAATTAAAACATTGAAAAATTAAGTAACTGAGTGAAGGACCTCTCCCTTGCGTAAGAAATCGTTAAAAAATGCTTCGACCTTCCCCCCGCCCCTTGAACTCTTACGTTATTAAAGCACGGTCCCTAATTTGGTGACTAATTCTTAATAAAATTTTAATGCGAATAAGAAACATTCCTCAAAGTGTAAACGAACCATATAGAAAGTAAATTCACCGCAGCCATGCACTTGACTTTTAATTTGAATGTATGCCGGCAATCTTGAAAAGTTTTTGACTAAAGGGTTGAGGATCCTGCATGCAGAAGTTTTCTCACACAACTTGCAAACATCTGGCTAAAGTAGTCACTACAGTTAAACTAATTCGCAAGCATAGGGAAGAGCGAAGTGGCTGGTTAAGGTGGGTTTTGAACACTTGCCAGAGATTTCAATCGTGCTTGCACCCAATAGAAACTTTTTTTTACCACCGCTTAAGACCAATGACGAAGTGGAACACCTTGAATGCCATTCGCTTTCTTTTATTTCTCGAAGCTCTTTAAATAAATTAAATTGTATGAGATCTGCAGTAAAAAGATTTTACGATCAAAGGAATCGATTTTGAGAGAGCAAAGCGAAGAATTCGCTCTGATGAAAGAGAGACAATCCTCATGACCAGAAAATTCCAGAGCATTCGCTTATTAAGTTATAAGATTGATTTTATTCAAGCATAGGGAATTTTAACTGATTATTAATTCCAATAGCAAGCATGATTTTTTCAAATAACAAATCTTAAACGTACTAAATACCGAATTAAAATTAAAAGAAGGATCTCTAACGAGATTAAAAGGCCACTGTCCAAATATTAATATCAATGCATCCAAAGTGTCCGAAGCAAATTTCTCGCTAATGATAATTGTTATCTGTATTCTGTCTCAGATAAAAATAGATGAGTTTTTTTTATTTACAAGGGAAATGGCTATGTTAGGGACAGTGTGCACAATGAAATTTTTAAGTGTAAGTGATTTTAATATAGGAAAATTTATTGACTGTAGTAAGGATGATAACTCTGCCAAGAAAATGAATATGTTCAGAGTACTTGCTAATAATATTAGCTTCTTCCAATAAAACCATATCAGATATCAAAATTAAAAATGTCTAGACTTAGTTTTTTTTGAATAATAAATGTATAATAAACTCAACAAAAGATGTGATGATTCAAGAGGATTGGTACCATCCTGCATTAACAATTGATTGCGAATATCAAAAAGATAAAATTGGGTCTAAATTCGAGATTGATAGTGTTTGACTAGTATTGGGTTTGGCTAGTAATAGGTATTGATTAGCTATGACTTTAAAAGAGAAGACTATATTGGTCTTTATGCAAAAATGGCTCAAATTGATTGAAGTGAATTATATACCATTTGCAGGTTCTGAAATAGCATGTAACCATTTAACGAGTACAATTTTAATGCAGATCTTCTAACAATCAGTACAATCAGGTCAGTAAAATCAGTAGCAATCAGATTATTATACAATTATTTAAAAAATTATTTAACACATGCAAAAAACTCATTAAAAGATGATCCACGAAAAATATGAAACACATAACTGATAAACTAAAAAATTAAACTAGAATTCCGGGGATTATGATAAATGAGATTACGGAACTATGTGAAGAAAATGAGATTGTTAGAGCGTTTCCAAAATTTTTTGATACAGTATATGTGGAAGAAGTGAATGATAGCGACATTGACAATCTTTTTAATGATGTAGACTATGATCAATTAGGTGATAAAATGCTAATTGTTCAATGCTAATTTGAGTGTGCAATAAAAAATCTATCGAGTAAACAAACCGCTAAAAGTTATCTGATTTCAAATTTTCTTATAAAAGATTGTTATGTAGTTAGAATAGAATCGTTTGCTTATATATTTAATCTTGCTTTGACTTGCGATGTTTGTCCAACGATATGGAAAGAAAGCCGTGTCTGTCCAGTCTTTAAGGATGGTGATAGATCGGATAAATGAGCTGCACGGATTTGTGCCACTAAGATCGACTGTAACTAATCTTGAAGAATTTATGATATATACGTCTGATGCGCTAAAAGATAAGGAACAAGCTGATGTTATATATTTGGACTTTTCAAAAGGGTCTGATACGGTCAGTCATAGAATCTTATTATAAAAACTAAGTATTCTTGACCTGCCGCAAAAACTTCTTACACTTTTAGAGAATTTTTGAAATAAAAGGAAACATTTTGTTCAATTTGCGGGCTATTCATCCGATGCTTATACGCAAAAGAAATGAGTGCCTCAAGATATCAACCAAAATGATTTTAACGCGAATGAAACAAAAATGTTAAATCTAATCACCCAGGTTGAACAATGTGTCCAACTAGAGTGTCATCTTGATGTATTCTATGATTGGTGTTTAACAAACAAATTACCATTAAACCTGAAAAAACTTACTTTCGAACGTACACTAGATCTAAGAATTTGATTATTTATAACTAAGATTTAAAGAAAAGCCAATATTGTACGTAACCAAGCTAATAAAATGATTGAAAAATGAAATTTAATAATCTGAAAGTATTTAAGCTACTATCCATCAGCTTGGTCAGGGCAAAACTAGAGTATCCTTCAATAATTCACGACTTAAAGATTTTAAAGTATAAGAATTTATTTAAACAAAAGTAATTGTCCTATTATAAAACAAAAACATATCTGAATTCGTCTCAGCCATATTTCTATGTGATTTTCAAATTATAAACAAATAATAATTTTTGAACAAGTAAATTGTTATAAACAAATAGGAACGCAATTTAAACAAATACATATGTCATAAAATATTTTCAAGCACACTGCTGCATACTTCAATCAAATTCCCCCAGGTGACTTTTGATTCAACATACCTGAAACGAAGGAATAGTCCCAGACAAAATCTAAAGGTATCGTTGAAGGCGTATGGACCATATCTCTAGGAGATTTTTAAATGATTAAAAAAGATTATTTAAACAATTATATTGTTGATAACATTTATTATTTGTTTCAACAATAAGTGAACAACGATTTACGCTGAATGAAAACCATATATCAATGTTGGAACATTATAGAATGTTTTAATTGCAATTTTTACATGTTGAAAAATGTATTTTTATTATTTAATGTTACAAGATTGATATATATATTTGTCATTTTAGTTAAAGAATTTTTATAGGACTCATCGGTTTCATAATATTTTAAAATATTCTAAGAAATTTTCAGTAGATCTTTAGAGTTTGAAAGTATTTCAAAGAAAAGTACAGATTGCAATATATTTTAAAAGATTTTAAAGATTTTTGAGATTTTTTTGAGCAACCTTAAAATAAATTTTTAAAAACTAGAATCCTTTCTTCAGACATTTTTCTCTATCTTGCGTTGTTATGCTATGGATAGGATTTTTGTTTTCATATTATTATTAATAAATAAAGCAGAACATCCTACAAGCCTTCTATTAGAACAATGAAACAAAAAATGAAAACTTAAATTTTCTGCATATTAGCTACGATAAATAAAAACAAAATTACGAATCCTATTGGAAAATGGTATGGAGACATTTTGCAGGATTTTTTAAAAGCTATCATTTTTGTTTGAGACTTTTTTTGTAGTTTGTTTCGTTTATCCATTCTTATTTTTATCTCTTTTTTGTTTAAATAAACTTTTCTATAAATTTTTTTTCGTTTCTTTTGTCGTTTTCCAGAAATTTGTCATTTTTATTTTTAATTCCATTTTCATGAATAAAACAAAAACTACGTCTCCTAATAAAAAGTGATTCATTATAAATTTGTAGCCCTTTTTCATGCAATCAATTTTTGTTAAATTAATTTTTCATTTATAACGAATTTGTAGATCTTTTTTGGTATCTCAATATTTTTTTAATTCAAATTTTTTCCTATCCTGCATATATTTTTCAAGAAAATCCCTAATGTTGTTATAATAATAATTTTGAAGGTCTATCAAAAATCATTGTTTTTCTTCCCTTGACATTTTTTCATATAGTGCGTTTCTTGACTCAAAATTTTGATTTTTAATCGATTTCCAAAATTTGTATAATGCTATACCTATGAGAATATTCTTTTTATCAAAAATTGTTTGGTCTGATAAATTCTGCGCCTTTTCTAATTCCATAAATATCCATAAATAGAATTATATATTCAGAAAAAAGTGGTGTCAAAAATTTTCAAAATGCGCTGACTTTTTGAATTTTCATCGAAAATGGCTGGTTAACGAATATGTCCTTTCTTCACATAAAAAAGTGTGCCAAAGATCGACTTGATCCATTCATTTTTTTTTAGAGTTAACTTGTTTACGGACGGACGGACAGACGGGCGGTCTTGAATGATGAGAATGTAAAAATTCAGGGATTAAGCATTTAAAAATGAAACTTTAGAACAATTTTTTTTTTAAATAAAACTTTTAAATCACTGTAATTTTAACCAATAATAATAAAAGAATTTAAAAATATGAATTTTCAACAAAAAAGTTAATTTTCTGCGACGTATTTTCATTTTTTTTAAATATTTTCATTCAGAAACAAATTGTTACATTTTTGACACCAATCAAATTGTTAATTGATAATATTCACTTAAATCAAAAAAGAAGAAATTAAAAAAAATTAATTCTACAAAATACAAGAATTTTTAATGAAGTAGTAGCATTTTTTATCGAAGAAGATTAAATTTTTACGAAAAGAGATGAATTTGCTGAAAAAATTAGGTGTTTTTTTATAAATCAATAGGCTTTTCATCTGAAAAATATAAATCAAATAATTAATTCTCAACAAAACAGAAAGATAACATATTTAAGAATTTTTATCCTAAAACTTGATTTTTCTACCAAAAAAGATAAATTTTAAGAATTCTCAACCAAAAAGTTGAATTATTGAAAGAGAAACAAATTTTTATTTCCTTTAAATTTTAAAAAATTAGTTCAACTTTTAAAACATAGTTGTTAAATTGTTTACCAAAAAGATGAATTATTAAACAAAAGGACTAGTTTTCTACCAAAATGTTTAATTTTCTATAAATATAAATTTAAGAATTTTAAACTAAAAGGTTTAATTTTAAATAAAATAATTACTTTCCTACTAAAAAAGAATAATTTGCAAACAGAAATTAGGTATTTTTTATAAATTATTAGAATTTACAACTAAAAAATATAAATAAAAAAAATTAATTCTCAACAAAACATGTAATAGTTTATATTTCGACCAAAGAAATAAATTTAAAAATAAAAGAACCAGTAAAAATGAACAAAAGAAGACATTTTTGTAGATAAGTAGAAAAGTTAAATTAAAATTTATGATTAATTTTTAACAAACAATTAAATAATTAAATTTACAGCCTAAATAATGAATTATTTGAACCAATAAAATCCAACTTACTAGAAACTGGTTAAATTTTCAACTAAAGCGACGAATTTTTAATCAAAATAATAATTCTTGAACAAAAAAATGGATTTTTTTACAAAGTAGATTAACTGTTTACCTAGTTCTTGAATGTATAAACAAAAAAGAATAATTCTCTTCGAAAAGTATTATTGATTATATTTTAACTAAAAAATATTTGAATAAAAAGCAGTTGAATTCAATAAAAAAGTACTCATTTTTTAACAGAAAATTAATTTTTTTTGAATCGTTAAATTTGCAAATATATTCCTAATTTCTAAGCAAAAAAGATAAATTAGAACCGGTAAAATTAACTTTTTAAAAAAAATCAACTCAAGACTAAAATTTTTTAACCAAACAGTAGCATTTTTTATCAAAGAAAATTGATTAATTTTTTAACGAAAAAGACGTATTTTCACATTATAAATTAATATGAAACTAAAAAATATAAATGTTTAAGCAGTAAATAAATTTTTAACAAAATTCGTAGATGAATACTTAATCAAAATAGATTGACATTTTTTGAAATTGATTTTTTTACCAGGAAAGACACATCTTCAATAAAATGCATTCATTTTTAATCAAACAGGTAAATTTTTAACTAAAAAGATCGATTTTCAATTTAAAATATTGATTTGCAATAAAAAATGAAATAATTAAATTTACAGTTAAAAAATAAATTCTTAAACAATTAAATCGAATTTTAAACAAACTGATTGAAATTTGAAACAGAGAGTTAAATTTTTGAGAGACAAAAAATGTTAATCGATAAGATTCACTTAAAAAAAGAAGAAATTAAAAAAAATATTGTCAACAAAATACAAGAATTTTTAATAAAGCTGTTGCATTTTTTATCAAAGAATTTAAAAAATAGTTGAATTCAATAAAAAAGTACAAATTTTTTAAACAGAAAAGTCCATTTTCTTCCAAGTCGTTAAATTTGCAAATATACTCTTAATAAAAAGATAAACTTTCTACCGGTAAAATTAACTTTTTAAAAAAAAAATCAACTTAAAACGAAAATTTTCAACCAAACAGTAGCATTTTTTTATAAAAAACGATTAGTTTTTGGCGAAAAGAAATAAATTTTTCGACAAAAAAGACGTATTTTTAACACACAAAATTAATATAAAAAGCAAAAATATAAATGTTTACCAAAAATGTTAATTTTCTACAAAATTCAGGAATTTTCAAGCCGAAAAGATTCAGTTCTAAAAAAAGCATGTAATGGCTCATATTTCAATGAAATATAATTTTAATTTTAGATAAAACAACTAAAATGAATAAATTCTTAATCAAACTACATTGATTGTTTTTTAAAGAAAATTGATTTGTTACCAAAAAAGACACATATTCAATAAAATGCATTAATTTTTAATTCAACATTTGAATTTTAACTAAAAAGATCGACTTTGAATTTAAAATATTGATTTGAAACAAAAAAGACACATATTCAATAAAATGCATACATTTTTAATTAAACATTTGAATTTTAACAAAAAAGATCGATTTTCAATTTAAAATATTGATTTGAAACAAAAAAAGAAATAATTACTTTTCCAGTTTAAAAAATTAATTCCTCACCAATTAAATCGTATTTTAAACAAACTGGTTGAAATGTGAAATAGAGAGTTAAATTTTTAATTAAAATGATAAATGGTAACCAAGTAAAATGAATTTTTAACAAAGGAGTTTATAAATTAAGCAGTTGAATTTTTAAACAAAAAAGACGAATTCTTTACGAAAAATTTAATTCATGATGATTTCACAAAAAAAATTTTAATTTAAATTAAAAAAAAATTATTTTCAATTAAAATACTAAATGTTTTGAAAATATGAATTCTAAACACAAGATTTCAGAATTTAACTAAATAATTATAATTGATGTTAGCTTTTTCTTTCTACATAACCATTTACTCATATTTTCAAAAATATTTATTTTAAATCGTGTAGAGAGAAAAAAAAATTATTTATGATGATCTTGTCAACACATGGTACCAAAATAATAAATTCATTTAGATAATTAAGTTTTCAACGGAAAAGAATAATTTATAACCAAGAAGATTAAGTTTATATCAAACAAGGCAAATATTCTACAAAATACGTGAATTTTCAAGTAAAAAATAAAATTTGTCAACCAACTGGTTGAATTTTTAAACAAAAAATATAATTTCGTACCAGGAATATAATAATAGACTTTTCAACCAAAAATAATTAACTTTTAACCAAAAGTAGTTGAATTTTCCCTTTTAGGTTCTATAAATTAAAATTGCATTTAAGGAAGCGAAATTTCTTTATATTTTCTTAATGCAAAAACAGTCAAAAATAGTGTAAATTTTAATAATTTTTGAAGATCTTTTTTAAAATAAATGGAACTTTTTATGCGGTTTAATTTTGTCAATTTTTATCTCTTTAATCTGCATATCATATTTTACCGATTACTATAATTAATTGCGTACCCAGTCATGACATTTTCTGTAACTCCTGGGATTGAATCTCTATTTTATGATCACGGACGTACGTTTAATACACCAGTGCATTCGAAATGGGTGCATTGTATCCTATTAGATTAAACTGCAGCGCGACTCAGTTAATTTGCCATTTCTGAACACCATGAATTAGAACTTCATGTCATTGAAATGATATACAATGAATATTATATCTCCCACAATATTATTAATAATTTAAATATTTTCACTTTTATTTATTAACGGACTCAATTATATGACAACTAATCTTTAAAGCATAAAATAAAATTTAATCGTAAAATAGAATTTTTAAGGAATTATAAATATTTTCATGTATCATTAGGCGAAGCTAAATGGGAATTGAACCATTTTTAACCAAAAACATGATTTTTCTACTAAAAAGACGAATTTTTAATAAATTTTAAGAATTCTTAACCAAAAAGTTTAATAATTAACAAGATTAAAAAATTCTGAAACAAAACGTTGATTTTTTAAAAAAGGAAAGAAAATTTTTTTCTTTCAATTTTGAGACAGTAATTTTACTTGAAAACCTAGTTGTTAAATTGTTAATCAAAAAGATAAATTTTTTAACAAAAAGATTGATTTTGAAACAAAAAGATTAATTTTATACCAAATAGTTGCATTTTTCATTAAATTCAAATTTTAGAATTTTAAACTATAAAGATTAATTTTTAAATACAATAATTAATTTCGTACCAAGAAAAGAGGAATTTTTAACAAAATTTTTGAATTTAAAACCAAAAAGACGAATTTTTCATGAAGAAAGAAAATGTTTTTCTTTAAATTTTGAGAAAGTAGTTCAAATTTAAAAATTTTAATTTTAAAAAGTTAAATTGTTAATTAAAAAGATGAATTTTTTTAACAGAAAGATTTATTTTCTGTCAACACATTGTAGTTTAAATCAAATTCAGAAATTCTTAACCAAACAGGTGAATTTTCAACTAAAAAGATGAATATTTAAACAAAAAGATTATCTAACAAACTTTTAATGAAATTTAAGAATTTTTAAGAAAAAAATTAATTTCTTAACAAAATTCCGAACCAAAAAGTTGATATTTTAAAAAAGAATGAAATTGTTGTTTTCTTTGAATTTTAAGAAAGCAGTTCAACTTTTAAAACAAAAGGTTTAATCTCATACCAAATAGTTGAATTTTACCATCAAATTCAAAATTAAACATTTTTAAATAAAACGTTTAATTTTTAAATAAAATAATTAATTTTCTACCAAAAAAGACGAATTTATAAGAAAATTCATAAATTTTGAAACAAAAAAATTAATTTTCTACCAAAAAAGAGACGCATTTTTAACAAAATTTAAGAATTCTCAAACAAAAAGTTGAATCAAAAAAGTTGAACCAAAAAATACGAATTATCAACAGAATTAAATAATTTCAAACCAAAAACCTGATTTTTCAGCCAAAAGAGACAAATTGTTAACAAAATTCAAGAATTCTCAACCAAAAAGTGGCATTTTCAATAATATTTAAAAAAATTTAAACAGAAGGATTAATTTTCAAATTAAAGGGGTGAATTTTTATGCAAAAAAAATTAACTTACAACAAAAAAGAAGAATTTTCAACAGAATTGAATAATTTTAAACCAAAAAAGATGATATTTTAATAAATTTTGAAAACTTTTAACAAAAAAGTTGGATTATGAATAAGACTTAAATATTTTAAACGCAAAAAGTTGAATTTTTAAAAAAGAAAGAAATTTATGTTTTCTTTAAATTTAAAGAAAGTAGTTCAACTTTGTAACGAAGTTGTTAAATTGTTAATCAAAAAGTATAATTTTTTAAAAAGAAAGTAACTGTTGTTTTCTTTAAATTTTAAGAAAGCAGTTAAACTTTTAAAACTAGTTGTTAAATTGTTAACCAAACAGATTAATTTTATACCATATAGTTGAATTTTCTATCCAATTTAAATTTAGAAATTTTAAACTGAAAATGTTAGTTTTTAAATAAAATAATTAATTTGCTACCAAAAAAAGATGAATTTTGAACAAAATTTATGAATTCTTAACTAAACACTTGAATTTACCATTGAATTGATTTTTAAGAAATTAACACTAAAAAGTTTAATTTTTAAATAAAATAATTAATTTCCTAAAAAAAAGACGAATTTTCAACAAAATTCATGAATTCTAAACCAAAAATTTGTATTTTTAAATAAAAAGGAAAATTTTGTTCTTTAAATTTTTAAAAGTAATACACCTTTAAAACCTATTTGTTAAATTGTTAATCATAAATATGAATTTTTAAACAAAAATATTAATTTACAAATTTTCAATCAAGTTTAAGAATTTTAATCCAAAAAATTTAATTATTTAACAAAAAAATTAATTTTCTATAAAAAAAGAGACGCAGTGAAACTTTGAAAGCCATTTGTTAAATAGTTAACCAAAAAGATTAATTTTTAAACAAAAATATTAATTAACTACCAAATAGTTTAATTTGCCATGAAATTCGAATTTAATAATTTCAAATTAAAAAGTTTAAATTTTAAATAAAATAATTAATTGCCTACCAAAAAGACGAATTTTTAACAAAATTCATGAATTCTAAACCAAAAAGATAAATTTTTAAAAAAGAAACACAATTTTTTTCTGCAAATTTAAAGAAAGTAGTACGACTTTAAAACTTAGTTTCTAAATTATTAATCAAAAACAGAAAATTTTAAACAAAAAGATTAATTCACAAATTCTCATTTAAATTTAAGAATTTTAATCAAAAAAATTAAATTTTTTAACAAAATAATTAATTTTCTAACAAAAAATAGACGCATTTTTAACAAAATTTAAGATGTACGACCAAAAAGTTTAATGTTCAACTAAAAAAGAAGAATTTTTAAACAGAAATAATAATTTACTACCAAAAAAGACGAGTTTTTAATAAAATTCAAGAGTTATTATTTAAAAAGTTGAACTTTAAATAAAATTCAAGATTTCTCATTTTAAAGGGTTAATTTTTAACTAAAAAAGATGAAATTTTAATTAAGTTTAATGATTCTCAACCAAAAAGTTGAATTTTTAATAAAGAAAGAAACTTTGGTTTTAGTTAAATTTTAAGAAAGCAGTTAAACTTTTAAAACTAGTTGTTAAATTGTTAACCAAACAGATTAATTTTATACCATA
>JAAAKG020147455.1:0-10454 GCA_010014905.2 Druon quercuslanigerum
TCTCGACCACAACTTTGTGCAGCCAAGCTTTAGCCGCTGGGTCGGCTGCCACAAATACAAAGACCCCTCCCCTACAGTTGGCTTCCCTAAAAAGCTTAAACTGCACTGTAAAAAGAAACGAATCTGGGTAGTTCGTATCCGTCACTACCACCGTCAGGGGGTCAGCCCTCTAAGCAGCCGTCAATCCAACCTCCGAAGACTCCCTGTTCGTCGGTTGTTGGGCCGACTTGTGCCTCTTCACAGACTTAGCCCCTGCCGGTGGGATGCCATCCGAAACCCTTCCCCGCTTCTGAGCCTCAGTGCTGGTTATCGGCATTGTAGCTGCCGATGTGCCAGATACCGCAGCTGCTATACTAGCCCGCTGCGCTTGCCTTTCAGTCTCCTTTTCTGGGAACCGTTGAGGCGTTTTTTATTGGAGGACTGATGGATCGCTCCCGTTTCCATGGCCTCACTCAGAGGGACCATCAATCCCTCAGCTCCTGCGAGAGCTGAGGGCACAGCCGCTGCCTGAGCTTGGCTTGCCGGAGAGAAAGATTGGGATGAAAGGGTTATGTTAGACCCGTTAGGACCCAACCCCTCTCCCCTCTCCGCCACCTCCCTTTCTCCTTTTTCTCGTTCATTAGGTATTTCGAGATCCATTTTGTTCCCACGAGCAGCTAGGGAAAGAAAAGGTCCGCCCCTGCAGAGCCCCGCATGCAGGAGCAAGACTAATTACACGGGGAGGTCGCCCAGTGTCCCCGAGAGGCCGTTAAAACACTTTTGTAACCCCCAGGTGCCAAAGTGCCACAGGCACAATCACTCTACACCCATGGCTTGGGGGGTGGGGGGGGTCCCATTGAGCTAAAAACTCCATGAATATCCGTTCGCAAGCCACGATACCAACAGAGGGCTGTTTCTTGGTCGCTATGCGGGCCGCAGGTCATTCCCGTGCCGATTCCAAGACCTTGAATCAGTCCGAGAGGGACGTCAACCCAGGAATCCAGAAGACCCGTTTTAGCTAGGGTCTTTCACCCTTCTATCAAACTAAAATCATGTATACCAGGAGAACCCGTCTATAGGGATCCTTTTCAACCACCCTGGAGAGCCCGTTTATAGGGATCCTAACAACCATATCCATACGCATGCAGGCCGAGGTCCTTTTGACCCCGATGTCCCTCACGCTTAAGCCTCCCCACCACCTACAAGGTCTTACAGCTTCTAGGGAAGGTACAACATAAAATACTATCAGTGCATTTTTTTTTGTTGCATCATTTTCATCGGGTAAAAACCATTTACAAAATGTTTATTTACTTCGTTTCATAATGTATACTGTGTCAAATTTATATTATTCCAATAACGTATATAATTGTCTTTAAATAATTCCCGCCAGACGAAAATGCTGCCATCACGTGGAAAATTTCAAGGCCGTATCGGAAAGAATTGGGAATAAAAAATGCCTGATCTTTGTCAATCGTGTGGGCACAATTAAAAATTATTTTATCTTATAATTTACAAAGTGATCAGTTAAAAAATTTAATTTTTCAATTTTCAATGTTTTCAGTTAAAAATTCATGAAAATAATAAAATTTTGAAATAAAGTTCATTGATTCTTTTTTTAATTTATAACATTGCAAATGATAACGTGGATTTATATTTTTAGAATTTACTTTGAATCTTTGAACTCTATAATTTATATAAGTTAAAACTTCTAAATTTGCAGATTATTTGCATATTTTATACGTGAACATTTTTGAGCCTTAGAGTTCGAATTTTTTATTTTATTGACAATGCAAAATGCTTGCGAACCGAGAAAAAAAACGGCAAGTGACAAGTGGATTTATTCTTTGATTAAAATGTACACCCTGATATATGTACGTACAAACTTGAAAATCAGTACTTTTATGAAGTTTGATTTTCGAGCACCAATATTTTCACGTTCATTGTGATACTATAAAACCAAAATGGCAAAAATACAAACAAAAAAGATTTTTATATCGAAACTCCAAAATAAATGATTCACAAGGCCCTGATTGTTTATGGTTTGACGAGTCCCGACATTGTACAAAGGAGATAAAGGGTAATAAAGCAAGTCTGAGATATTGATCAACGTATTAGATGTTTTGCCATTACATTATCGAATATATTTTTCTTTTTACCGATTAATTTAGCCTAGCTTATTCTATCAATAATCAACCAAATTACTTCTTTGATATGCGGCCAAAGAAATGTTTGTTTGATTGAAATACATTTTTTTGTTCTTATTTGATTTGTTCAAATAAATTGTTGCTTACTTTAAATAAGTCTCTTTTGTCAGTTTTAGTAAAGTTCTTGCGTTCACATTGAAGATTTATTTTTTAAATTAGTTATAGATTTTGTTCAAGTGAAGTAAATTTTTTTTTACACTTATCCTCAAAATTAAACATTATTTAAAAAACGACAACAGGAAAACGATAGGAAACCGAAAGGAAAAAGCGACAAGACAACAGCCGAAAATGACCCGTTCTAATTGGTTTGAATCTCATTTTCAATCCGCGCGTGCAATCCATATTCATCCCAATTCAGCAGACCTCGACTAATTCACCCGGATTTAAGTGTGGGTACGAATTGAACTTGTTGTTGTTATACGGATTCAAATAATTTGAAATTGACTGCTAATCGGTTTGATTTGTATTTTTATAATACCTAATTTTTTAAAACGATTTCCTGTCCAAAGCCTTTGTCAGGGTGCCGAATCAGTGGTGGCAGAACCATAGAGATAATACATTAACTCTATGGTCAGAACGCGGAAATCTCTAGCATGGGCAGTAGTGATTCCTGTGTATTTTTAAATTTACACATGGCGTTACATAACCTACAAATGAGTGGTTAGGTGCAAGCAACCCTATGCAATTTTTCTGGAGGCCTGTAGAAAATATTTTCCATGAGAGTTGACGGAAGCCGTGTGGCGGCGCCACCTATGCAGTTGGCCGATAATTCAAACATTGCAAGGCGAAAGTCTTAAAAAAAATTTTTTTGTTAAATAAAAATAATTTTATGGTAGTTCTGGGTCAAAGATAATAATCTTTAAGACTGTTTTAATCTTCTAAATTAAAAATATTTTGCGAAAATCGTAAAATTCACTGATTAATGTTTTCTTCAAAATATTATCTATAAATCTCATGGGTAAGTTTTTATTTAAAAAAATTTATTTATGAAAACCTATTGTTTACGGAAATAACGATTTTATAAGCTCTAAATAAAATAATTTTAATAAAAACGTACCAATGACATTTACAGAGAATCTTTTAAGGAATAATATAAGCCCTACAGCATTAGGATTAAATAAAAGTTGCAACGTTTACCTAATGCGAAAGAGAATAACATTTATCCCTAAAAACTATTGTTAAAGAAACAATGAAAATTATGAAATATGTATTTCAAAAAATTCACTTCGAGTTCTTTTCCAAAACAAGTCTTAAGTTAAAGTGAAGTCTTACATTAAATTTCATGAAAATGGTTACGTTGAAAAATACATTTTTAAATGAATTTATTAAAATTATTTAAATTTGTTTAATATACAATTTAAGTTTATTTTAAAAAATTTTTTAATTGAAAATATTTTAGGATATGATTTTTTTATAATAAAATACAAATTCGTTGTTTTAGATTATATTAAATAATTCCCATTACTCACAGTTAATATTAACAATAAAATAATATTTTTAAAAAGAGAACAATTAACTTTAAAAAAAAATATCACTTACCGTTACCACAACACTTCCATCAGGTCTCCTAAAAACCTTTTCTCGGATGATATCTTCTGGGTTGAAGTGCAAACAACAAACTACATCACCAGGTTTCAGTTTGATATCATTCCTTAAAGTAGCTATTTGCCATTCTTTAAGAATCTTTTTATCATTAGGCACTTTAAAAAATTTAATTTTTGTAGCTTTATCCTGCTCCTGATTGCTTCTATATCTCAATTTACAATTGAAAAAACGCACTTCACCATTTTAAATGCACCTGTCAAATATTTTGGAGCATCTGTGTAATGCGAATTTTTATATTTGAAAGCACTTCTTTTTAGTTTTCTTTCTCTAAGATGTTAGAAAGTGTCGCAAAGATCACTTAAAATCTGTAAAGATTGTTTAACGCTGTCATTAAATTACTTTTAAAGTGTTTTTAAATTCAAAATTCGTATTTTGCCATACATTTGTCGCGAGCATAGGCCAACTGCATAGGTGGCGCCGCCAAACGGTTTCCGTCAACATATCGGATAATTTCAACTCAGAGTTCCAGGGGGCTGGGTGCAAGAACGGCCTACTCACGGGGGTGAAGGCTCGTGCTAAAATTTGGGGACGAATATTTCCAATATGGCCGCTTATGGAGCGACACGTGCGCGCGCTTGGGACCCGGGGGAACTAAAATCGCAAGCGGCCGTGCCGGCGGGAAATTCAAATTGACATATTGTAAATAATGTACTTATTATTGCTGTCAATAATTTGTAATACCGTTTATTAATATCATTACATACAACGATTGAAGTACGCAATAAAATTAATAAATGGAATGGCAAATTATTGACAACATTATTCTTAAATGGAACTTGATATAACTAATTTTAAAAAACAATTAATAAAGATTCTAAGTATGGGTTTTTGTTCGACATAAATCACATCAATCTTGAGATAATTTTAAAGATCATGCATACGCAAGTATCATGATGTTTTTTGTGTAGGAAAACCCCACAAAACAGTAACTCTAGAGGTTATGGTACATTCCTCTCAGAGCCGGCATCGCGCACTTGATTTTACACTTTAAAATTTTAGTCGTTAAATGAAATTATTGCTCAGATTTTCCCATTGTATTTATTGGGAAATCTGAAAACCAGGTTAAAAAGTAGCGTCACTTTTCCATGGCTTTTCAACTAAAGTTGTTCGAGCAGTAACTGCCAGCCAGTCCTGCCATACTAACGATTTCAAAGTTCACTACATTTTCGCAAACTGAATATTTTAAATTCCCTAGAAAGGATCCCAGATCGGTCTGGGCCGGAAGTCAGGTTTGTCTCCGGAAGTCCCTATGAATGGCTTCATCCCCGTGGGCCTACTTGCATTTTACGTAAGGTCGTAAGTCCAGTCTAGTGTAGTCTAGTCACGTGACTAACCTGCTCGAGAGATAAAACAGTGCGATACCGAAATACTCAATGACAGCCGAATCTAAACTCGTCTAATTCGTACATTCGTAACATTCGTAAACACAAAAGTTGGGTTAGGAGAAGAGTCAAGTGTTGGAATATCGTGATTTTTTTATGACCAAATTATGAGACTGTTTACTACAATAAAATTTTTTATTGTTTTTTTATAGTGGTTGAGGTTATGTTTACACGTACAATGTTATGTTATTGACAAAAGAAAAAAATTTTCCTGGATAGCTGTACGGGACCTGTTGAGTTAAACGTTGTAAAATATAATGTCTCTGATTTTCAGTTTGGCAACTTCAATAACGTCTACCAAATAGTAAAACTTTGAACCAAAAAAGATGAATTCGGAAACAAAAATATACTAACTTTTGTTCGAAAATATAATTGTTTTGTTGAAAATTATACTATTTAGCTAATCATATTTTCTAGTTAAAGCCAACCGGAAAAGTTCCCTTTTTTATAATTTTCGGGTTTTTTTAATTTTGAAAGTCTTCAATTAAAAAACAATATCATTTTGAAAGTGTTCAGAATAAATAAGCTTCAGAGGTTACAGTCAATTTATTTAGAAAAACGAGTTGAATTGCATAATGTCTAAATCGGAACGCTAATAATAAAGCCAATTTATTTTGATTGAAGAATCATAAAATGGAACGATTTCAGTTTAAAATTGCGAAAATTCAAAGAAATTAGAATTTAATAATCGAAAATTAAAAACTAAATTTAATCTTTCAACACCCATGCCAGAGAAATCCGCGTTCTGGCATCAATGATTCAGCACTCTGATAAAGGTTTTGGAGAGGAAATATTTTTTAAAAAGTAGGTCTGAAAAAAATACAAATCAAACCGATTAGAAGTCCATTCCCAATCTATTTGAATCCGTAAACAAATAACAAGTTCAATTTGTACCCACATTTAAATCCGAGTGAATTATTCGAGGTCTGCTGAATTGGGATGAATATGGATTGCACACGCGGATTGAAAATGAGGTTCAAACCAATAAGGGCAGGTTATTTTCGGCTGCCGTCTTGTCGTTTTTTCCTATCGTTTACCCCATAAATTTCCTGTGGTCGCGAAAAAATTACCAGAAAAAAATGACAAAAAAAGGTAACAGGCTTGTCATTTGTTTCCTATTATAAATTTTCGTAAGGGTATGTTTATTGTTACTAATAATTATCATTCTATATGTTAAAGCAGGAACACTCATTCAATGCGAATGTTTAATTCTAGTTAATTTCTAACTCTCTGCCTCACATTCATAAATTAAAAGATCATAAATTAGAGTAATGACAAATGATGCAGAGTTACGAATTTAAAAGCCCCGAAATTCAATTAATTCCAACACTAGAGCTATTACGCTCCTTTTCCAACTAACTTTAAGTTTTACAGTAATTCATAACTTTCAAAATAACACAACACTGGAAAAAGACCAATGCAATCAAATATATTAATTTATATTATAGGTTAATTATTTCGGTACCGCGGGCAGCGCTTTAGTACGCCTAGAGATCCTTTAAGGAGAGTTGAGACAGATTTACTCGCATTTTGATTGGTGCTATATAACCGGAATCGGAAGTTCCAAAATACACGCGATATTCAAATCCAATTTTTTTTATTTATTAGAAAATCACGAGAAAAATGATCGCACAAATATTAATTAATGTTATGGGCATGTGTAAGTTTACCATAAGAGCAATTTATTTTAGACGGGTGTCCAATCTTTACTATTAATTTTTTCCAACCATAATTTTCGAAGTTGAGGATCCCTTGGAAAAGACTTCGAGTGTAAGCTTTTTCCACGACCATTTTTGTTTTCGCAGTATAAAATGCAACAAAACACCATTTCCTTTTAAAAATAAAAACTATTCTTCATCTGACTTATCTTTTCTTGCACGCGGTACGATATAATCACATGTGTATAAACGGAGCAACGGAGTAAAACGGAGAACTTTGGTCAATATAACCTCAATTAAGCGCTCGCATATCGCACATTACTTCCGCACGAAAATAACACGCGAATATGACACGAAAATGACAACTGATAATAAAATACATTAAAATTCTATGTCAGAATTATACAAAACCTTAAGTTTTTTACAAAATTGACCTTCTCGAAATATACCAATAAATCAAATTTCAGGCGCTTCTGCGATAACTTCCGATTCCGGTTATATAAAAGTTCGGTGGTGGGGGAAATCTGTCTCAACTCTCCTTAAAGGATTTTTAAGTACGCCTAGCGGTACTTTGTAGTACTACTTTAAATTGTATTTTTGTGCCAAGCAAATAAATATTTTTATGAATTCGAATAAACCGATTTTAAGCAAATGAATTGTTTGATTCAAACAGGCATTTTTCTGAGTGTTTCATTAAAATTATGAAATGGTGAAGTTACTGGTTTAAAAACTCTATCAATGATAATTTTTGCCCGACCAAATCAGGTGCAGCTGGAATGTTACCTAGTACATCTAATCCTGGAGTTCATCTTGCTATCGTAAGAACAAAAACTCACTGTGTATTTACTGATACGAGCCTACGTGAGGTTCCAGAAACTGAGTATTTGGCCTATTTAGGCGACAGACACACTGGTACCCTAAGACCAATTTGGATGCAGAAGGAAGTTAAAAATCTTGCGACGTATTCCGTTTATATTGAAATGTCGAAAGGCCGGCGTTTTTTTGCAGATAATTTCAGAATTCAACATGGACCACCTGCATATGCGCGTGATATGCATGGCCATTCTGCCGATAAAGCGGAAATAGACATTGGAAACTTGAGGTATGTAGCAAGCGATTTCCAGGATTATAAATACAACCAACCAGAACATCCTCAGATACCAGAAAACAGCCCAAATGGCCGCATTTACTTCACAGTAAAAGGCACCCCATTCGTCGAATATGCAGAACTTCTCTTTAAAAAAATCATTCAATAAATATGTGATACGTTAGGGGGGGTAGGGGTGTTTAAAGTTCCTGAAAAATCTAACATGTATTTTGTGAATGGCCCGTACCAAATGAAGGATAAACATCTAAATTATAATACAATCGGCCTCCTCAATAAGAGCACTCAGGAGCTGCAGAGCAAGGAATTTCGGAGAAGTGTGGTAACCCCCACTATCTACCGAAAACTTTGCTCGCTCGAAAAATAAGCGGGTCTCTCAAAAATAGCGCTTCGCCTCTCCTTGGTTTTTGTCGTTCGTATAAAGCGTAAACGTTTCTTTCATTTGCGTCATTAATGGCGATTTCTAAACAACATTTTTTTAACTCGTCGCGCTTCCCAGAGGAGAAATTCATTAACATTCAAACCATTGAAATAAAACCAGTGGCATTTAAAACCAGCACGCTAATGGGGGTACTACTCGATCCCGGATAAGGGTGAGCGCTCTTATTGAGAATCTTCGTATTGAGAAGCCCGACTGCTTTACCCGTTTGATGAATCCTCATATTCTAAAGAATAAATATATACGCGAAATTATAAAAAGGATCTGTAAAAAGCCGGTATGTGAAGAACATCGCACGACTGTCTGTAAAGAGTGCGCTCCTTGAATTATTAACTTCAACTGTTTGTAAAGTTTTCAATAAAGTTTTTATAAAATTTAAATGATTATATAATAAATAAATATTGTTTTGTGTGAGAAAAGTGGAGCTTAAATTTATTTATTACATGCATTATTCTCGAAAAAGTTACCCTAATTTTAAGTGTGCAAATATATAGTCTTTTTGGAACAGTTTTTAAAAACCTGTAGTTCAGTTTCTTAATATATAGATCGAATCCATTTCAAATCAGGCAGGTTCTACACTTTAAGTTGCAAAATCTCCCTTGGACGAAATATATTGTTTTTTAGGGAAAATTAGGCAATACGCATTTTTGCGATTTGTGATAAAAAAAATCTTCACGGTGTTATGCGTTTTAGGTGTTATGATAAAAATTAAAAAAATGGTGAACTCCACGTCAAACGGATCAAGAATTTTCGTCTTGGAAAGGGATTTGGCTGTAACTCGGCGTATACAGTTCTATATTAGTGTAGAAAAATAACCCTAAATATTTTTTTTAAATTCAAAAAAATGGCGGAGATACAGGACTTTGAAATTTTTTGTAACTTTTTTTTGATAGTTCTATATCTATGTTTCTAATTAACCGATTTAATTGTTCAAGGTCTGAAATTGTTTGCGATGTCATCTAAATTCAAGAAAAAAAATGATCGTAGTGAAAATTTTTTTTTTACATTTTTTTGAAAACTCAAAAAACCAAAATCGCGTTTTTGAAAATACGTGTTCCTTAATTTATTTTATTTTTTTTTTAAAAGAAGCCAGAAATGTACTTTACAAGTCCTACGAGTTTTATCTTGGGACCGCCAGTGGTTTATGAGAAAAAAAAATCATCTTGTGGTCCTACACGACGAAGCGACAAGCATTATGCCGTGCCACGCCACGTCCACTGCGATTCGCTTTTGTTTCCATATTTGCGACAAGCATGCTTGTTCACATTGACGCTAAACCTGTCTTAACCACAAATCTGAATTGTAAACACAAAAGAGTTTTACTCTCACATTTCGTATTTACCTTTAGGGATACCATCACACTAGCGGACACTGTTTCCTTTTGTTAACTCTATGCATTATTTCTTATAATTAATTTTAAGAATACAGCTCAATTTATTACTTGCATTTTTAGTTTCTTCGCATTTCAATACATCGTTGGAAAAATGTCTTTCAATAGAAGATGTTATAATCCTTTCAACAGACATGGTCACAGTAATATTACAAAAAATGTAATTCCTGTTCCCGAAAGTATTTGCAAAAATTTTCCACTCATTCCACAAAACCATTTTATTTGTGATAATTGTCGTAAGAAATTTTCACAAGGACAAACTTCTTTTTTTGATACATCTAGGGATCATGATTTTCGGGTTAACGAGATTCAAGAAGATGAATTTTTATAGCAAATTGATATGGACGTCTATAGTACTATTTCATCTGAAAGTGACACTGAAGTTTTAGAAGTAGAAAAAGAGAAAGCTCTTTATTCTTTAAATATTTGTTTATGACTTCTTGGAGAAAAAGAAATAAATTTTATTGAGCTAAAAACTAAGCAACAAAAGCAAGATGCCTGCAGAAGAGTGTGTGAAACGATATGCTGCAAGCTTTTTGATTAAAATCCTGTTTATAAGGATGACGAAATTGTAATTTATTTAAAGGAAAATTTTGAAAAGGCTAAATTAAGCAAAAAAAAAAAAACAAATTACAATTTTAACCATTTTGCCCGACAGTTGGGCAATCAGGAAGATTGAATCCGTTTTTAAC
>JAAAKG020147456.1:0-10454 GCA_010014905.2 Druon quercuslanigerum
AATTGATCTTTTTTAGTTCATAATATTAATATTTTTAATTTATTACATTAAATAAATAAGATATATTTAAATTCATTCATTTTGTTAAAAATTTAACCTTTTTCTTGTAACTTTATACTTCCGGGTTGCAATTTGAATTGCTTGAAAGAAAACTCGCATTTTGGCTTGAAAGTTCAACAATTTTGATGAACTTTTTTTTGAATGAAAAATCTTTATTTATAGAAACTTTGTCTTTTTGGTTTAAAAATTTATCTATTTTAGTAGAAATTTCATTTCCTCTTGTCCAAAAATGCAACTGTTTTATTGCAAAATAATAGTCTTTGGTTTGAATTCAACTATTTTGTTAAAAATTCACCTTTTTGGTTGAGTTCAACTATTTTTGACTTCAAATAAAAATCTTTCTTGGTTGAAACAAATACTATATTGCATTATTCAATAAAAATTAATATTTTTTTTGTTGAAAATAGAACTCTTTAAATGAATATATAATTTTGTTTCCTAAAAATTTTTAAAATTCCTCATAGCCCCTAAAGAATCTTAAAACTTAACTATTCCAGTTAAGGATGATCCTTTTATGTTAATTGAAAATTGATTTTTGTTTAATTTGAAAGTTCAGCTACATAAAAGTTGAACTGCTTTGTTAAAATAATTTTTTTGTTAAATTTATTATCGCTTTCTTTTAAAATTTAACTATTTTTCGAAAATTAATTGTATTTTTGGTTAAAACTATTTTTTTAAACTGAAAATGTAATTTTTCCATTTTTTGTTGACATTTTTTTTTAGTTTAAAAATCGTACTTTTAATCGCAAACTAATCTTTTTGGTTTGAAATTCTTTTATTTTTTTTTTGTTGAAAATTAACGTTTTTGTTGAAAATTCGCCTTCTGACATGAAAGTTCGACAATTTTTACATTTTTTTTCGTGTCCGGAGAACCCTTTTTTGTTAGAAATTCACCTTTTTAGTTGGAAAATGTACCTATTTGGTTCAAAATTGGACTATTTCGTTAAAAAATAATTTATACCCAGCATTTATTTTTTCTATTTCTGGTTGAAAATTGATCATTTTTTAGTTCACAATATCACTGTTTTTTACAACAAATAAATCAATTGTATTTAAATTCATCCATTTTGTTGAAAATTTAACCTTTTTCTTGTAAATTTATATTTCCAGGTTGCATTTTGAATTGTTCGGAAGAAAATTCGAATTTTGACTTGAAAGTTCAATTTTTTTTAAATGTGTCTTTTTGGCTGAAAAATTTATCATTCTGTTGAAAATTCATTTTTGTTGAAAACTCAACTTTTTTTGTAAAAAAGTCGACTTTTTCTATTGAAAATTCAACAAATTAGATTCAATTTCAAGTACTTTGTTAAAAATGGAATCAACTATTTATACGTATCGCATAATTTCCTCTAAAAAAACGGCTTTTTTCTTCCGTAGGAGATTCCGCGACTTAAAAATATTTAGAAACTTTCTGATTTGAAATTGATTTGGCTTATGAGTTTCAATTGTTTCTCCTTCTAAATATTTAAACTATTTATTTATATAAGATTTTTCTTGGTCATAACTTTCAGATACTTTCACTTCAAAATGAGTTGAGTTGAAATTTTTAAATAAATCAATATTTATTATACTTGAGAAATAAATTTTAAAAAACGTCTAGACTCTTGAATTTTTCACTAATATAAAACAAAAAGGTTTATTTTTGTTAATTTCTCTAATTTGCAATATTAAACGATCATATAAAAATTCACCTTGACTTATATTTTTCGAACCGCATGAATTGTCAGGAATTACAAGATTTATTTTTTAAACCCTTGACTAAAAATTACGTATACACTTGTTTAGAAAAATAAAAAAGAATCACAATAAGAAAAATAATTCAACTTCTAAATTACAAAAAATTAATTATGTATAAACACTTTTCGGTACTTATAGCAGAACAAAAAATTGGAGCACGTGACAACTCACCGTGTGTCTTTGTTGATAAATCAATTGTTTAAGACTCGCTCCGTTTTCTTGTACTTTCTGTACAACGCCAGCGACAGTTTTGTAGAGCCTCGGAACTTTAACAGAATGAACAAACCCCTTCGACATGTTATAAATCACATTCCCATACTAAGCCGAAAATCACGAATTCCAAACAGGTTTCTCACAAATTTGAGGTTATATAAATAAAGGCGTTAGTCTCTTGCGCGCCTGGCGGCCAGACTGTAAATTATAATCTAGAGAATTCTGGCGACTTTTCTAGGGAAAGTGGGGGAAAACTGCTCATCTCGTTTTGTCGTGGAATGTAAATATGTAATGGCCGCCTCATGTTGTTTTTGTGTGCAGTGATAATTATTTTTCATTGCATCTCAAGTGACTCTTGTGAGAAATCAGGCTTGTAGTGAATTTTCCAGTGCGTGAAAAAGCGGGGATTCGTCGTGCCTTGAGTGATTACAATTTGAGTGATTTGGGATAAGAAATTTTGATCAATGTGCTCGGCATCAGGAAAACCTGTAAAAAAATACTTTGACACTTACATGATTTACATCGTGCAGATTTTGGCTTACATAATGAAAACAAAGCAGGTTTTTTGCCAAAACGAGATCAAAGACTGAATTAATCGAGGTTAGGAGTATGGAACACTCGTTCCTGGAAGTGTTTATCCCCTGCTGTGAGTCATAGGCGACAGTCCAACGTGGACTGTTAATTAAATTTTGGTACCTCGATTGGAAAAACAAGCCCACATCATGGTTCATACACCTAGTGCGTACACTTACAACTTTTGGACAAAGACTCCAACAGAAGTTGTTGAGCTCACGTGTCTTATGCCAAATGGAGTCGTCATCCCACTGGAGACTAATCGCAATACAACTCTCACCGAAATCAAAGAGGTAGGAATTCTTATTTTAAATTAGAGTCCAGATTTCACAGCTTCTATTTATGCTGTGTCTTTGCTGTTTTGTCATTTTTAAATTGCAGTAGCTTGGAAATATTATGGGAAAACTTCGATTTGTTTGTTTACGTGAGAGAATTTCCTATTTTAGTTCATTGGAATCAGAAAGTTTTTTAATCTCTTTATAGTTCCTTCGTTATTAAAATGAAATAACCAAAATGCTTATTTCATTGGAAGCAAACAATGTTTAACTGATTTTATTTATACCTCATCACTGTTTTGTAAGATTTAAATTTGGCTCTTGAAAATGTTTTGGAGAATTTTCAATTTTAATGTTTGTTTTTTTTTCTATCATGAAAGCTACAGTGTAAATATTTTTAGACTCATGTTCAAGAAGATAAGTTTGATTTTATTCCTCTATTTTTAAATTTGAAAATCGTGTTCTTTTCATTTTTCTTATATATGAACAAATAACATGATTCACAGTGTTTTCCCATTTTTATCTTATTCTTAAAAAAATTACCCTATTGATTTAAATATACAATATTTGAAAAAAAATACTTGAGTTGCGCGGGAAATTTTATGAAATTAGTAAATGTACAACCATAAAAAGGATTTTTCGCTTTCAATCTGCAAAATTATTCTATTCAAACTAGAATCTAATCATTAAAAAATGCATGGCGCCGTTTTCGATAAATATCTTGAAATTATCTCGGAACTATCGTTGTCAGCAGGAAACCCGCGTTTATGATTAGATGGTGCTTTAATTTTTTTCCGTTTAAAAAATAAGTATGAACATTTCACATTTATGAGAAATGTAAGGTTTTATAAATAATATATTCCATAATAATAATAATAATAATAATAATAATCAATTTTTTTATATACCAAATGTAATGCCGATTTTTTAAGATTTTTATAATAAAGAAGCTTTTTAAGAATTTTAAAATGTTTCAAGATAATCGCAAAATCTTCTAAAAATTCCTAAGCAAATTGAAACTGATTTTCACTGAAAAATTACAACAATTTTAAAACACTAAATTAATTCGTAAAAGTTCGAAAAAGTATTCGAAAGATTTTAGAGCAAGATTTTTCAATTTGCAAGGTTATAAATTTGTTTACAAAATATAAATAAGTTTAAGAGAAATTTAGAGGTTTAAAAAAGATTATAAATTTGAAAACATTTTTAAAAAGTTTTAAAAAATATACATTTTTGAATATTATGAAGTAAAATTTTTGAAGCTTCTTAAGGACTTTGAAAGGTTTCACGATAAAAAATCTCTAAATTCATGGGAAAATTTAAACTGATTTCTTATATTGAAAAGTTAATTTTGAGAGAATATTTAAACAGATTTTTCAAAGTTTTCATAACGCAATCTGTATGATTTGAGGGCAATTTTTCAGAATTTCAAGAAAAATTTGAGAAAAATTCGAATAATTTTAAATTCTACTTGGAAGGTTTAAAACATTTAAAAATGGCAAAAACCCCAATTTTAAATTTTTAAATATTTCCATAAATTTAAAACAAAACGTCTATTTTGGAAGATTTCGAGAAAAATCCAAGTTTGTTAAGAAGCTTGAAAGGTTTCAAGAACGTCACACGCTTTTTTGCTAAAAATTTCTCAAATATCTGGAAGATTTAAGGTCAATTTTCTTAATTTTAAAAGATTTTTAAAACAATTTAGGAATTCTAGTCAGTTCAAAAGATCTTTTATACTTCTAAAAGTACTAAATATCTTTTAAACCCTCTCGAAATTCTACTAAAATTGTGCAAAATCGTAAAAAATAATTTTGTTGTTGTTGACATATCTGAAATCTTCAAAAATTTGTTTGATTTTTCTGAAGAATCTTAGGAAACTGATATATTGATATAATCATAAAAACAAATAAACAACTTTTTTATATTCAAAAGTATTTGTCCGCTAAAATTATAATTTGATTGGAATTTTCTCATTTATGATTGAAAAATCTTTTTTATTTAAAAATTAAACTGTTAGTTTGAAAATTTGGGGTTTTGGTTTAATAATTAAAATAAATAAACTATTTGCATTGAGAAATACACTATTTTGATCAAATGTTTTTGGTAAAAATGGATTTGATTGAAAAGTATTTTTTTTTTTTTAGTTAAAAATTAATCTCTTCAATTGACAATGTCACTATTTCGTTAAAAACCCATATTTTTTTAAGAAAATAATTCTATTTAGTTGAAAATTCATATTTTCGTGTTAAAAAATCGAACTGTTTTGTAAAAACTACGTCTCTTTTGAAAACATGTCATGCTTTTTGTTTAAAAATACTAGTAAACATTAGTTTTTTCTTGTGAGTATTCAGCTATCTTGTTGGAAATTTGTATCTACGGACGAATTCAACTGCTTTTTATTTTTAATTAAACAAATTTTTGGTTGAAATATCATTTATGTGTTAGATTTTTTGTTGGGAATACACTTTTAAACATAATATTTAATCTTTTTCTTTAAAAAACATAATATAAAATCCAGTTAACCAACGAGAGTTAAAAGACTGTTTTTCAATTGCAATCTTTAAAGAAAGATAGAATATCATATTCCCTCAAAAGTATAGAAGGTAAAATTTTTGAAAATGCTGATAATTTTGTGACGTACGTTTAGTTATGAAGAATAAGTTTTTCATAAACTCGAATAAAATTTAAACTTACATTTTTAATATTTAAATTAACCCGTTAAGTTTATACACTGTATAAGTATGTTATTTGCGCAAACAGTTTAAATATTAAAAATTGAAAAATCTTATAACTCTTATTATATACTTCAGAGGCCAAAAAGATTTTTTGAAGTTTGAAGTGTAGATATCTGAAAAATCTCTGTTTTTCGCTACTAATTTAATTGAAAAATTTGAACATAATGTGACAATAAATATTCTAGCTTCTAGAAAAATTAAGTTCATGTTTCTCTTCTGAACATAAATATATACAACTTTTATGACATTCAATGTTCCAAGAAATTAATCACCTCTTTCAAGACGTTTAAAAACATTCGCGCTTGTATCGCGCTGTTGCTACTTTCATATCTAAAAAAAATAGGTGGAACGAAAATCTCGCACTCATTGTTGTTGACTACCTAATTGGTTGCATACTGCGTGAGTTTGAGTTGAAATTAATGTTTTCAGTTTTTCCTTTTGAATTTTCTCGAATTTTGTAAATTGCAATTTCCAAATTGGGAATTTGAAAACTAAAAATTTATATCTGAAAGAGAAGCTTAACATTTAAAATACTGCTTAATAATAAAGTCAACAACATTCTGTTCTTAACGTTTTGACAAAATGTTTTTAAATCAATTTGCTAAATCAAAATTTTCCCAAAAGTAATTATATTTGACGACAAAAATTATTTCTTATTTTTTCTAAGCACTATTGATGAAAGAAAAGATTTTAATTTTTATTGTTTTTTAATATTGTGAAATGATACTGTTCTCAACGTTTTGCTACCAGGATATAATTTGTCAACTTTTTCAGGCATTTAAAGTTTTGAAAAAATTAAATTATGAAAAAAACTTGAAATATTTTAATTTAAAAAATGTATAAACCAAAAAATTACCTGGACCGATAAATTTTCAACCAAATGGAGAGATATTGATTTTTTTATAATTCCACTGATAATTTAAATATGTTTTTTTTTTCAAATTAATTTAAAATTTTCAATTTCGCACGATTACAATATTTAGAAAAAAATACAAATAAGTTAAAGAGATATTTAGAAGTTTTGAAAGCACACAAAAATAATTTTATTTGAAAGAAAATATATATTTAAAATTTTGGAACACAACATTTAGAAGCTTTTTCGAATTTTGAAAGGATCCAGAGAAGTAAAAAGATGTTGATTTTTTATTTTATATTTATTTTAATGTTTAAAAAGATTTTAAAATATTTAAAAAGATTTCAGAAATTATGAAAAAAGAATGAGGAAGATTTAAAGGCAATTTTTTAATCTAAAAAAAATATCAAAATTTTAGGAATAATTGGAATCATTTTAAAAGATATTTAGAAGTTTTTAAACAATTAAAAAATTTTTAAATGTTTTTTAAACTAATAAAAATGTCCAATACATGAAATTTTTTTTCGAAAATTCTTCTACTTTGGTAGAAATTTCATATTTTTAAAAATTAAAATTACAAACATTTGATTTAAAATTAAAATCTTGTTTGGCTAATGATTCACCTATTTATTACTAATAGTTAGAAATATTTTTTAGTTTAATTATCAAATATTATAGTTTTGGTTAAAAATTCAACTACTTGGTTGAAAGTTAAACTATTTCGTTAAAGATTCACTGGATTAGTTGAAGACTCATCATTTTAGTTCAAAATTCATTTTTTTGGCCGGAAATTAATCTTCTCAGTTGATAATTTATCTTTTTTTATGAAAATGCAGCTGTTTGTTCAAAAGTTGTACTACATTGTTAAAAAGTAATTTTTTGTGTGAGGATTCACTATTTTAATTGAAAATTCGTCTTTTTTGTATGAAATTAATTTTTCTGGTAAAAAAACTGGTTAAAAATTAATCAATTATTAAAAAATCAATAGTTATTCGAAATTTTTACTTTGTAGTCTAAATTATGTGGGCTCTAAAATCGAAAGAACTGAGCGCGTGCGGTTGATACTAGTCTTTCTCTAAAAAATAAGTGTGTCACATAAATCTCGAAAGCATTGTTATTGTTAAATTTTCTTCAATGCCGATTGGGTAATTTGAAAATTTGAAGAATAAATAATGTTGCCAAATCCACACACATAATTAAGCACTAAGTTTCAGTTGAAGGGCACTGACAAACATTGTCACATGCAGTCACATTTGTATGCATAATAAAAGTGTCAAAAATTTAAGATTTATTGACGTAAAATTTTATTATATTTAACCAGACATATTCAGCAGAATTAAAATTTTTATTTGACATGAGAAAATTAACTTTATTGTCAAATGTCAATAAAAAGTTGCATTTTTACAACAGATAAAAAATTGCAATTTTTCAACATATTCATTGCATTATTAAATTGAAAAAATGATTTTTGAACACCAAAACTTACCCCCTAAGGTTAATTCTTGCTTCATTTATCCAAAATCGGAGCTTCTTTTTACACTTTGATACTGTGGTGTGAAAAATTCATTTAAAAATATATAAGATATAAAAAAGGTTTAGAGGTTTTTAAAAGATTCAAGAATAATTTAATATTTTTAAATATTTTTAAAAAATTTTCAAATAAAATGTAAGTTTTTGAGGATTTACAAATAATGCGAAGTTTTTAAAGAGTTTTGAATGGTTGCAAGGCAGCACAAAACTTATCTGAAGATTCCTGGGAATTATTTTTATGATTTTAAATATTGAAAAAATTATTTTTAATGAAAACTTAAACAAATTTCAAAAGATTTTGTAAAAAGTTCAAAAAAGAATGTGGACGGTTTGGAGGTATTTTTTTAATTAAAAGATTTTTCAAAATATTAGGAATAATTCGAGTCAGTTTAAAAGATTATTAAAATATCATCTCTTTTGGTAAAATTTTCACCTTTTTGGTTAGAAGTGCAATTCTTTGGTTGGAAATAATCAGTTTTCTTTGAGGATAAAACTATTTTGTTGAAAATTCGTCTTTTTGGATGAATTTATCTGTTTTTTTACTAAAAATTAAAAACTTTTTTCATTCAGAGATCACCTACTACTTTCAGCGTAATAATTTTGATGATTCTTTTATTTTCGTTGTTGATAAATTTCGTTACAATTAATTTCTTCGGCTTAAACTTTAATATTTTTTGTTATAAATGCAACTTTTTGACGATTAATGTTTTTTTGTTGGTTGATCATTTAACTATTCTAAGGAAATTTGTCTTTTTTTATGCTAGTTCAAAATAATTTTTTGAAAACATTAACTTCTTTTCTGATTTTGATTTGGCATATATCTGAAATCTTAAAGAATATTTTTGAATTTTCTTAAGAATCGTAGAAAAATTATATTTATAGGTATAATCTTGAAAGCAGCCTGATAATATTTATTTCACAAGTGTTAAAAAACCTTGAACAAATAAATAGTTATTCCGTTATTCGAGATTTTCATTTTGTTTTTGGTTCTTTTTTGTGCAATTATTTTGCATAGATGTATTTTCTTGAGTATTAAGCAACATAATTCTTGTTAAACCTTCTTGAGCAATTTTGTTGCAGAACCTTTTTTTTAAAGTTCATGTTGGTTTAATAAATGTACTTTCATTTTATGTTAAAAATTATTTTCCCTCTCAAATCGAAAAACCATATGGAAAGATTGTTTCTTCTTTTCTAAATGTAAAAATAAATGTTTAATATTTCCCCTATTTGTCCTTTTTTTTCTTGAAAAAATATTATTTGAGAATACAACTTTTTTTTTAAAATAATGTTTCTTCTTTTTTATCTCGTTTTGCGCTGTGAATCCTGAAATTAAAAAAATTAATTTATTTGATGCCTGTTTTTATTCATAGTCGAAATTCTGCATAGAATAAGTAAAGTGAAAAAATAAAAATGTTACCAAAGTAGGAAAATACGCTGGAAATACTTTTAGGTATATACCTTTAGGTAGTGGTTTAGGGGATATTTTTGTTTATTGTCATCGCAAGCCCTAAGAAATTAAGTCAAATTACGTCAAAAACATCAGAACCCTTTCTTTTGTTAAATCTAATTTTCAAGATAAATATGTATTTTCAAATATGCAGGACCTTTGGGACGAAGCGAGCAAGTATCCATTGCACGGAACTCTGAAAGATGCATCCTCCTACGTCTTCTCATGTATTAATGCAAACGCAGAAGCAGAGGAGTTGCGTGATGAAACCAGAAGACTGTGCGATATAAAGCCTTTTTGCTCAGTACTGAAAGTAATTGAGCGTGAGGGAGTGAAAGGAGACAGAAATCTAGACTCGCAAATCGGTCTTCTGATCGGAAAAGGGTTGCATGAATTCTCAGCTCTCAAGAATTCCGAAGTCAACGACTTCAGATGGAAAATGAGAGTTCTTGGAGACGAAATTGCACTCAGCAGACAAAAGAAATCTTGGGACGAGAAAATACAGTATCAGTTCCCCTCAAGACTAGCAAATAATCCAATTCTGCCGAAACACATTGAATCAAGACTCAAAGATGGAAATATCGTTCTGCTCACAAAGTTTGAAAACACAGAGGTGAGTGAAATACATTTTTTATTCCTGTATTGGTATTTTAAGTAACTGTGCATCATACAGGATCGCTATTATTAATTTTTGGTCTTAAAATCAGTAATCATAATTAAACAATAAAAACTAAATTTTGAACGTTCTATTTCAAAAAATTCAATTTGTAACTCAAATTGTTGAATTTTGATATATAAATATCAATTGAAAAATTCTACTTACCAAAATTTAGGTGCAAACTGTATTTAATTAAAAACTGTTCAGTTGAAAAGTCTTAGAATCTTCCACTTTATACATGTAAATTATGGAGCATTTAAATATAGCATTTTTTAATTTAAAAACTTTTAAATTAAATTTTAAAAGTTTAAAATTCAAGAGTTTCACTTTGAGTGCTTTAATTTGCAGCTTAGTTTTTATTACTTCAAATGGA
>JAAAKG020147457.1:0-10454 GCA_010014905.2 Druon quercuslanigerum
TATAGAAAATTCGTCTTCTTTTTAAGATTCAACAAATCGTTACAAAATTAAACTATTTTGCTCAAAATGCTTTTTATTTTTTGTTAAAGAATAATTTCGTATTTAAAGTTTAACCACTCAATTTTTGGACAAAAATTAATATTTTTAATTTAAACATTCCACTTGATTGAAAATGATTCGTTCGTTGAAAATTTTTCTTTTCAGGTTAACAAAAGAAATTCTTGGTTGAAAGTTGAATTACTTTCTTGAAAGCACTTTTTTTAAGATTCGCAAAATCTAGTTAAAGTCTTTTTTTATTATTAAAAATTGATTTTTTCAACTGAAAATTGAACTATTATGTTAAAATGAATTTTTTTTTTTCAAAATTCATACTCTCGGGTAGAAAAATCAACAGTTTTTTGTACAAAAATAAACTGTTTTGTAGAAAATTTGCTTTTTTGTTGTGTTTGAATAAGCAAATAATTTTTATTTTTAAGTAAAAAATTTTTTAATTAGTTAAAAATAAACATTTTTTGTTGTAAAAATCAATTTCTTATAAACTGAAAATTTAACTGTTTGCTTGAAAAAGAACTTTTTCGTTTAAAATTCATATTTTCGGGTTGAAAGTTTAAAAGGTTTGTAGAAAATTTGGTTTTTTGGCTTAGACATTTAACAATTTGGCAGATAATTCGTATATTTGTTAGAAATTTTAAATGTTTTTTTATAAATATTTTTTAAAGGCAAAATTAATTTTTTTAAATTAAAAAGTAACTATTTCATTTTTTGTTAATATTTCATCTTTTTTAGATTAAAAATTTAACTATTTAGTTAAAAAGGTATGTAATTTGTTAAAAATTCGCCTTTTTGATAAAAAAAAGTAACAATTTTAGTTGAAAATTCAACTCTTTGGTTAAAAACTGATGTATTTTGTAGAAAATTCTTTCTTAATTACAGAAAATTAACATCCTTGGTTGAAAATTTAACTGCTTTGTTGAAAATTCGTTGTTACGTTGGTTAAAATTTAATTTTTCACACATATTTGAACATTTTTTAAGTATAAAATAACTTTAAAATAATATATTCATAATTAAAGGATTTTATTAAATTTCAAATATTATTTCAGTCTAAAATATTCAAATTCTAAACAATTCCATTTGAATTTTTTTAATTAAGAAACAGAACAATTACTTAATATTTAAAAATATCTGGCTTTCCATTAAAAATCAGTAGTTAATTTTAATTTTTCTGTTTAAAAAAATGTAAAATATAAGTAAAATTATTGAATTTTTGCGTATGAATAACATTTGAACGCCTTATATTTTTTAAAAATCCTTTGAGTTAAAGAGATATTTAGAAATTTTGGAAGAATTTAAAAATCGATTTTTGGGAAGATTTCGAACAAAAAAGTTAAAAGTTGTTTAAGAATTTGGATAGGCGTCAGAATAATAAAAAACATTTTCTTAAAAAATTGAAAATGATTTTTCATTTTAAAAAATTAATTGAAGGAGAATGTTTAAAAATATTTAGTAAAATTAAAAAAATTATAAAAATTGATTGTGGAAGATTTAAAGGAAATTTGTTTAATTTGGCACGATTTTTTTAAATTAAAAGTAGTAAAACTTCTAGAAAATTTTTTGAAATGATTTAAAATTTGAAAAAATATAAAACAATATGTAGATGGTTCAAGATTTTAAATCATTTTAAGAATTTTGAAAGGCGTCAGAAGAATAAAAAAACATTTTTATGAAAAATGGAAAGTGATTTTTTGTTTTGAAAAATTAATTTTAAGAGAATGTTTAAAAAGATTTAGAAAGATTAAAAAAAATTATCAAAAATATATGTGGAAGATTTTAAGGATTTTTTTCAATTTGGCATGATTTAAAATAAATGTAGGCAAAATTCTCGTAAAAATTTTTAGAATTAAATTAAAATTTGAAAAAATGTAAAACATGTACATGTTTCGAGATTTTAAAGCATTTGAAAAATTTTGAAAGGCTTTAGAAGAATAAAAAGCAGTTCTTTAAAAAATTAAAATAGATTTTTTATTTTGAAAAAAAATTTAAGAGAATGTTTAAAAAGATTTACAAAATTATGAAAAATGAACGTGGAAGATTTTAAGTTCATTTTTTTAAATTTCGCAAGTTTTTAAAGAAAATTGTAGGAAAAATTTTAGAAAACATGTTTAGAATAATTTAAAATTGGTAGAAATGTAAAAGATGTAGATTTTTTTTGAGATTTTAAAGCATTTGGATGATTTTGAAAGGCTTTAAAAGAATAAAAAACATTTCTTTGAAAAATGTAAAGTGATTTTTTATTTTGAAAAATAATTTTAAGAGAATGTTTAAAAATATTTAGAAAGACTTACAAAAATAATCAGAAATAAATGTGGAAGTTTATAAGAAAATTTGTTTATTTTGGCAGAATTAAAAAAAAAATGTAGGCAAAATTCTAGAAAAAGTTTTGAAATAATTAAAAATTTAAAACAATGTAAAACATGTAGATGTTTCAAATTTTAAGGCTTCAGAAGAATAAAAAACATTTCTTTAAAAAATGAAAATAGATTTTTTATTTTGAAAAATAATTTTAAGAGAATGTTTAAAAAGATTTGCAAAATTATGAAAAATGAATGTGGAAGATTTTAATTTAATTTTTTTTTTATTTCGCAAGATTTTAAAGAAAATTGTAGGAAAAATGTTAGAAAAAATTTTTACAATAATTTAAAATTGGTAGAAATATAAAACATGTAGATTTTTTTGAGATTTTAAAGCAATTGAAGCTTTTTAAAAGGCTTCAGAAGAATAAAAAAACATTTCTTTGAAAAATGAAAATAGATTTTTATTTTGAAAAATAATTTTAAGAGAATGTTTAAAAATATTTAAAAAGATTTACCAAAATAATCAGATATGAATGTGGAAGATTATAATAAAAGTTGTTTAAGTGGGAAGGATTTTAAAAAATGGAGACAAAGTTCTAGAAAAATTTTTTAAATGATTTAAAATTTGAAAAAAATTTTTACACAAAATGTAGATGTTTTAAGAGTTTGAAGCATTTTTAAATTGTTGCAGAGCGTCAGAAGAATAAAAAAATATATTTTCTTGGAAGGATGAATATGATTTTTTATTTTTTAAAATTAATTTAAAGAGAATGATTAACAAGATTTACAAAATTATGAAAAATGAATGTGGAAGATTTTAAGTTCAATTTTTTTAATTTCGCAAGATTAAAAAAAATGTAGGAAAAATTTTAGAAAATTTTTTTAGAATAATTTAAAGTTTGTATCAATGTAAAACATGTAGATGTTTTGAGATTTTAAAGCATTTGAAGAATTTTAAGAGGCTTTAGAAGAATAAAAAACATTTCTTTAAAACATGGAAATTGATTTTTTATTTTGAAAAATAATGTTAAGAGAATGTTTAAAAATATTTAAAAACATTTGCCAAAATAATTAGAAATGAATGTGGAGGATTATAAGGAAATTTTTTAATTTGGCAGGATTTAAAAAAAAAAATAGGAAAAATTATAGAAAAAATGTTGAAATAATATAAAATTTAAAAAAATTTAAATAAAATGTAGATGTAAGCAATGAAATGATTTTTTATTTTTTAAATTAATTTAAAGAGAATGTTTAAAAAGATTGACAAAATCATGAATGTAGAAGATTTTAAGGAAATTTTTAAACTTTGTCAGGATTTTAAAGAAAATTTTAGGAAAAATTCTAGAAATTTTTTTTTGTAAATAATGAAAAAATTAAGTAAAAATGTGAAATCAAATTTTGAAGCATTTTAAGGATTTTTAAATTATTTAAAATTAAAATACTTTAGCTGTCAATTAAAGAATTCAATTTATGATAAAAATGTAATCGTGTAATTTTTAATGTTTCTAGCTTAAAATTAGATAAAATGATATAATTTGAAAAATTTGTATTTGTTTGTTAATTCTTGAATTTAGAGCATCGAAAAGAATTACGTGTATTTATATTTTTGGAACTGAATCTGAATCTCTGAACTCTATACTTTATAAAAGTTTAAAAAAATTATTGTTTCATTTAAAATTCATTTAATTAAAAATGTTCACTTGAAAACTCTTAATAGCTTCCATTTATACCTGTAAATTATTAAGCTTTAGAATACAAAATTTTTTAATTAAAAACTTTTAAGTTTAAATTTTTAAATTTTTAAATTCAAGAGTATCACTTTGAGTGCTTTCATTTGCAATTCTGTTTTTATAGCTTCAAATGGATAAATTTGTAGCTTTAGATTTCGATTTTTTTAATTTCATTGACCACAAATAATGTTTTCGAACCAGGAAAACCCCGGTATAAAAAAAAAACTAAAACGGCCACCGTGGTTTTAATAAAAAAAAAAAAAATTGCAGGGTTTTGTGCTATGTCACTCAATAGCCGGTGGAACCGGATCTGGAATGGGATCGTTTATGTTGGAATCTTTGGCTGACAGATTTCCAAAAAAATTAATTGAGACGTACAGTGTCTTTCCGAATCAAGATGAAATAAGGTAACACGAGAAAAAATTTATTCTTTATACTTTTTGCAGAAGAAAAAGAGGGATGACTGAAAAATCCCGAAAAATAAAATTCTCGACACTGTAAAATTCCCAAATTAGAAATTTCATGAATAATAGAATTGCCGAAAATAAAAATAAAAATTGAAAATTCCCAAATATTAAAATTCCCGAATTATAAAATTTCCGAATAATAAAATTCCTGACAGAAAATTGTTGAATTATAAAATATCCTAATTGGAAAATTTCCGAAATTAAATTGTCATAAGTTTTTTATAATTATATTTTATTGATTAAAAATACAATAATGAAATATTATTTTTTCCAATTATATTTAATGTTTTCTTCGGCAATTTTATTTTTCGCGATTTTTTATATTCGAGAATTTTCCAACTCGGTATTTTTATTTTTCGGCAATTTTATTTCTCGCAATTTTTAATATTGAAGAATTGTCTAATTCGTTATTTTTATTTTTCTCCAATTTTAATATTCACGAACTTTATTGGAACGACTGTAAAATAACGAAAAATAAAATTCCCTCTCGGGAATTTTTTAATTCGGTATTTTTATTTTTCGGTAATTTTATTTTTCGCGATTTTTTATATTCGAGAATTTTCCAATACGGTATTTTTATTTTTCGGCAATTTTATTTCTCGCAATTTTTTGTATTGAAGAATTTTCCAATTCGGTATTTTTATTTTTCGGCAATTTTATTCTTCGCGATTTTTAATATTCAAAAATTTTCCAATTTGGTATTTTTATTTTTCGCCAATTTTAATGTTCACGGACTTTATTGGGACGACTGAAAAATCCCGAAAAATAAAATTCGCGATACTTTCAAATTCCCGAATTAGAAAATTGCACAATAATAACATTCGCGAATAATAAAATTGCCGAAAAATAAAAATACCGAATTGGAAAATTCTCGAATATTAAAATTCGCGAATAATAAAATTCCCGAATTATAAAATTTCCGAATAATAAAATTCCTATCAGAAAACTTCCGAATTATATTGATTAAAAATACAATAATGAAATATTCTTTTTCCCAATTATTTTTAATGTTTTATTTTCAGAAATTTTCTAATTCGGATATTTTGTAAGTCGGAAATTATCTATCGGGAATTTTCCAATTTTTCATTTTAATTTTTCGTCATTTTTTATATTCACAAACTTTATTGGGATGACTGAAAAATCCTGAAAAATAAAATTTCCGAAAAATAGAATTACCGATACTGTCAAATTCCCGAATTCGAAAATTCCGCAAAAATAAAATTCGCGAATAATAAAATTGCCGAATTGAAAAATTGCCGAATATTAAAATTACCAAAAATTAAAAATATCGAATTAGCAAATTCACGAGTAATAAAATTGCCGAAAAATAAAAATACCGAATTGGAAAATTCTCGAATATTAAAATTCGCGAATAAATTGTCGAATTATATTATATCCAAATTGAAAAATTCCCGAAATTAAATAGTTATAATTTTTTTATAGATATATTTTGTGGGTTGAAAATACAATCATGAAATATTATGTTTAATGTTTCATTTTTGGGAATTTTCCAATTTGGATATTTTATTTGTTGGGAATTTTCCAATTCGTTATTTTTATTTTTCGCGATTTTTAATATTCGAGAGTTTGGCAAATTGGAAAGTTCCCGAATTTAAATAGTTATAATTTTTTATAAATATATTTTATTGATTAAAAATACAATAATGAAATATTATTTTTACTAATTATTTTTAATGTTTTATTTTCGGGAATTTTCTAATTCGGTTATTTTATTTTTCGGCAATTTTATTTTTCGCGTTTTTTAAAATTTGAGAATTTTCCCAGTCGGTATTTTTATTTTTCAGCAGTTTTATTTTTCGCGTTTTTTAATATTTGAGAATGCTCCAATTCGGTATTTTTATTTTTCGGCAATTTTATTTTTCGCAATTTCTAATATTCAAGAATTTTTCAACTCGGTATTTTTATTTTTCTCCAATGTTACTATTCAGGAACTTTATTGGTATGACTGAAAAATCCCGAAAAATAAAATTTCCGATTCTGTAAACTTCGCGAATTAGAAATTTCATTAATAATAAAACTCACGAAAAATAAAATTTTTGAAACATAAACATACCGAATTAGAAAATTCTCGAATATTAAAATTCGCAAATAATAAAATTCCCGAAATATAAAATTTCCGAATAATAAAATTTGTGACAGAAAATTACCGAATTATAATATATCCAAATTGAAAAATTCCCGAAATTAATAAGTTATCATTTTTTTATAAATATATTTTATTGATTAAAAATACAGTAATGAAATATTATTTTTCCTAATTATTTTGAATGATTTATTTTCGGGAATTTTCCATTTCAGATATTTTATAAGTCGGAAATTATCTGTGGGGAAGTTTCCAATTCGGTATTTTTATTTTTCGGAAATTTTATTTTTCGGGATTTTTAATATTTCTATAATTTTCCAATTCGGTATTTTTATTTTTCGCCAATTTTAATATTCACGGACTTTATTGGGATGACTGAAAAATCCCGAAAAATAAAATTCCCGATACTGTCAAATTCCCGAATTCGAAAACTCCACAATAATAAAATTCGCGAATAATAAAATTGCAGAATAATAAAATTCACGACAGTTTAAAATATTACCGAATTGGAAAAATAAAAATACCAAATTGGAAAATTCTCGAATATTAAAATTCGCGAATAATAAAATTCCCGAATTATAAAATTCCTAACAGAAAATTGTTGAATTATTGGAAAATTCCCGAAATTAAATAGATATAATTTTTTTTATAAATATATTTTATTGATGAAAATAAAATAATGAAATATTATTTTTCACAATTATTTTTAATGCTTTATTTTCGGAAATTTTCCAATTCGATATTTTTATTTTTTGATAATTTTATTTTTCGCGATTTTTAATATTAGAGAATTTTCCAATTCGGTATTCTTATTTTCCGCGATTTTTAACATTCGATAATTTTACAATTCCGTATTTTTATTTTTCGCCAATTTTAATATTCACGAACTTAATTGGGACGACTGAAAAATCCTGAAAAATAAAATTCCCGATACTTTCCAATTCCCGAATTCGAAAATTCCACCATAATAAAATTCGCGAATAATAAAATTGCCGAAAAATATAATCCCCGACTTATAAAATATCCGAATTGGAAAACTCCCGAAAATAAAACATTAAAAATAATTGGGAAAAATAACATTTCATTATTGTATTTTTAATCAATAAAATATATTTATAAAAAAAATTATAACTATTTAATTTCGGGAATTTTCCAATTAGGATATTTTTATTTTTCGGCAATTTTATTATTCGGGAATTTTATTTTTTGGGATTTTTCAGTCGTCTCAATAAAATTCGTGAACATTAAAATTGGAGAAAAATAAAAATACCGAATTGGAAAATTTTCCAATATAAAAAATCGATATAAATAAAATTGCCGAAAAATAAAACGTTAAAAATAATTGGGAAAAATAATATTGCATTATTGTATTTTTAATTAATAAAATATATTTATAAAAAAAATTATAACTATTTAATTTCGGGAATTTTCCAATTTGGATATTCTATAATTTGGCAATTTTCTGTCAGGAATTTTATTATTCGGGAATTTTTCAATTCGGTATTTTTATTTTTCGGCAATTTTATTATTCGTGAAATTTCTAATTCGGGAATTTTATTCTTCGGGATTTTTCAGTCGTGCCAATAAAGTTCGTGCATATTAAAATTGGAGAAAAATAAAAATACATTCAATACATTCAATTCGGTATTTTTATTTTTCGGCAATTTTATTTTTCGCGATTTTTAATATTCGAGAATTTTCCAATTCGGTATTTTTTGTCGGCAATTTTAATATTCAAGAACTTTATTCGGAGGACTGCAAAATTCCGAAAAATAATATTCCCGATACTGTCAAATTCTCGAATTTGAAAATTTCATAATAATAAAATTCGCGAATAATAAAATTTCCGAAAAATAAAATTGCCGAATAATAAAATTCACGAGTTATAAAATTTCCGAATAATAAAATTCCTGATAGAAAATTGCCGTATTATAATATACCCAAATTGGTAAATTCCCGAAATTAAATAGTTATATTTTTTTTATAAATATATTTTATTGGTTAAAAATACAATAATGAAATATTATTTTCCCCCATTATTTTTAATGTTTTATTTTCTGGAATTTTCCAATTTGGCTATTTTATAAGTCGGCAATTTTATTTTTCGTGATTTTTAAAATTTGAGAATTTTCCCAGTCGGTATTTTTATTTTTCGGCAATTTTATTTTTCGCGGTTTTTAATATTCGAGAATTTTCCAATTCGGTATTTTTATTTTTCGCGATTTTTAATATTCAAGAATTTTACAATTCGGTATTTTTATTATTCGCCAATTTTAGTATTATCGAACTTTATTGGGACGACTGAAAAATCCCGAAAAATAAAATTCCCGGCACTGTAAAATTCCCGAATTCGAAAATTCCACAATAATAAAATTCTCGAATTATAAAATTGCCGAAAAATACATTTACCGAATTGGAAAATTCCCGAATATTAAAATTTCCCAAAATTAAAAATATCGAATTGGAAAATTCCCGAATAATAAAATTCCCGAATTATAAAATGCCCGATTTACAAAATTCATGAATTTAAACAATTACACTTTTTTATAAATATGTCTGATTGATCAAAAATACAATAATGAATTTTTTTTATTACTTTAAGTGTTTAAAATTTCGAAAATTATTGTTTGAATTTAAATAAAAAAAATTTTAAGTACAATATTTCTGGGTGACGAATTTTTTTAATGTGCATAGTATTTTAAAAAAATACAAAAAGCTTTCGTAAAAATCTAATTTTAAATTGTTATAAGGTATGATAAAAACAGTGGGTGATTTTTTTTTTTTGGGTTCGAGAGGCCAATTTGTTCAAATTTGACCGAAATTGACCCTCGAACCCAAAAAAAAAATCATCCCCTATTTTCATAGTACCTTATAGCGATTTTCTAAAAAATATATGTAAATTTAAAATTCGTTTGTTGCGAAAGCTTTTTATATTTTTTTAAATACTATGCATATTAAAAAAAATGCGTCATCCAGAAATATTTTATTAAAAATGATTGTTATTTTAAATTCAAACAATAATTTTCGAAATTTTAAACATTACAAATTATTATTTTTAAAATTTCATTATCGCATTTGCAATCAATAACTTATATTTGTGACAAAATTATAATTGTTTAAATTCGGGAATTTTCCAATTCAGATATTTTATAATTCGACAATTTCCTGTCGGGAATTTTAGTATTCGGAAATTTTCTAATTCGGTAATATTATAAAGTGTCGTGAATTTTATCATTCGAGAAGTTTCCAATTCGATATTTTTATTTTTTGGCAATTTTATTATTCGCGAATTTTAATATTCGGGAATAATTATATTTTTCGGAATTTTTCAATCGTCCGACTTTATTATTCGGGAATTTTACAGATCCGGGAATTTTATTATCGCGGGATTTTTCAGTCGTCCTGAAGAAAGAAAGTATTTTTTAAATTTAAATTTTCTACAATTACAGCGATGTCGTCGTCCAACCTTACAATTCTTTACTCACCTTGAAGAGATTAACGCAGTGTGCTGATTGCGTTGTAGTTTTAGATAACACAGCTTTAAACAGAATTGCATCGGATAGGCTGCACATTCAAAATCCAAGTTTTACGCAAATTAATAAATTGGTTTCGACGATCATGTCTGTCAGCACAACAACACTCAGGTAAAGTTTGATTTTTTTATTTTGATTTTGAAATTTGTAAATTTTTTTTTATTAAAAATGAAAAAAGTTCCAGCAATAGCGATTAAACTTTTTATTGAAACTTAATTTAGGTAGGAGAAAATATTATAGGAAGATCATCAGGATTTCAATATTATT
>JAAAKG020147458.1:0-10453 GCA_010014905.2 Druon quercuslanigerum
CTCAAATGCAGCAAGACGTTATGTTTTCTAACTCATAGAAAACTCTCTGTATCCAACTGTACACCAGACATTTGGTCTTGGTAATTCGATAGAGGCAATGCGTTTAAAACACCTCATCTAAAATACATTGACGCAATGTATTTAAAACACCTGAATAATCACGATTTGAGGCAAAGCGAATAAAACACCTCATCAACTACGATCTGAGGCAAAGCGTTTCAAACACTTCACCATCTAGAATTGAGGCAATGCGTTTAAAACACCTCCCTAGCCACAATTTTAAAGCGGCATCTTTAATACATCTCAAATCGAGAATTGAAAGCGATACATCAACTTCAAATCGAGGTAATGCATTAAAAACACCTCGAGATTGTTTAAGCAGAAACAGGACTACACTCAGTATGTAAATTTATGATCCTTATAAAAGAAGTGTCCCTTATTATTATAATCGAGTTGTAATTTTCGTTTATTTTAAAATACACCATTTACTAAAATTTAATTTTCTTACCAATAACTCCATTCACAATCCATTTAACAATGGAGGAGTTTGATCGTTTAAGCGTACTTTTACAGAAAGGTACCACAATCAAAGAGCACATAAATGCCTTAAAGGAATTTCTAGCGCAAGTTAACGCGAATAACCCTGTTCAAAACGCTGAAAAAACGTTAATAAATCAGTTGCATCTACAAGTCGTAGAAGGCTAAAATTGCCTCGAACTATACTACACATTTTTAGTGGTAAAATGGAAGAATGGTTACCTTTTAATGATACTTTTTCTACCATGATACACAAGCACGATAAACTTTCTAATGTAGAAAAATTACAATATTTAAAATCAGTTCTCCAAGATGAAGCTTTACGTAAGAGACAAATTTTCTCTATTACTGAAGAGAATTATGATTGTGCTTGGAATCTACTGGAAATATTATAGGTAATAATTTTTGGTCGTTTAAACAATTAAATTGTTAATAACAAAAAACTGACCACGGTGCCGGCCTGACACCCTCGAAAAATCGATTCTACGGGCCAAAAAACATAGATATCAACCATCTTTTCGTGGTGACCTATAAATGGCTACGAGAACCCCTGCCAGCACCCACACTAAGTCCCGTACGTTTAAAAATGCTGGTACCTACACTACTCATCTACATCAATTAATCATGTTGACCTACTTATTTCTATGAGATGGACACCAGCATCTTTGATCTAAAAGCAATAAACATCTTAATCAAGATGACAGCTATAGGAGGGTAAGCCTTTCACAAAAAACCAAAAAAACACACGCAAACCTTGTGCTCTTCTAAGCTTCATAATATCTTACCCTTTAGGAAAGGATACCATATATTTGGGTAACTGCGCCATTCTCCATATTTGGGCACATCGCGATTCCTAATCACTGATTGGTCATCCTACTAATTACCCCCCTAGTACTTTGGAAGGATATAAGGCATTATAGTTACTACGAAACTTTCCATATATGGGCATAAATATAATTCTCAACGCCCATTAGATAATTAGGCTCTTACCACTCCTAAGCATAATTGATTTTCAACGCTGATTGGAACCAAGATGAATCCCTACTTCTAATATCACTCACTCCTACGGGAAACTGAGAAGTAATCTTTTGCATTATCGCAGCAGATTTAGAAGCAGAAAACAGTTTTTGGTTTAGTTTAGTTTGTTTTAGTCCCGTTTAGTTGATTGTACTTCAGTCTCAGATTGGTCCCGTTTAGTTGAGTCTAGTTCAGTCTCACTTCAGTCTCAGTTTAGATAGACAATTCAGATTACAACAAAGCCCAGCGGACACTGTTCTAGAACTATGATGTCGCAGTTCTAGAAGACAAAACAATAAGTTCTAGAACATGGTGAGAACATACTTAGAACATGGTCTAAGTAATTTCGTCCCCCAATAGATTTAGCAGTTCTGTAATACTGATACAGAACCAGGTTTTACAATCGTTCAGTAACAATCTTTACAAAGTAACCGTGTTTTTTAATAGTTACGTAACAAATATGTAACAGTAGTACCATACAAATTTGTTCTTTAATCGTTCTGTAACAATTCTGGAACAGTGCTATAAGTGAAAAATATTTTTAGAACAGTGTAGGCACAGCGTTACAATGTAACCATGTTCAGTAATAGTTCCGTAACAAATGTGTAACAGTGTTACCAAGTAACATTGTTCTGTAACAATTCTAGAACAGTGTGATGAGTCCGAAAATATTTGTAGAATAATTGAGGAACAGTGTTGCAAAGTAACAATGTTCTGTAACACATATATAATAGTGACACGATGTAAATTTGTTCTGTAATCGTTCTGTGACAATTATGGAAGTGTTATAATTCAAAAAATATCGTAGCACTGTTACATATGTGTTACGGCACTATCACAGAACAATGGTATTCTGTAACACTGTACTCAAACTGATCTAAAAATGTTGTTTATGATAATTTGCTCAAATTTATCGTTCGCGACTGTGAAGGAGAACATTAATAAGTCAACACTAAGAATTAATTTAAATCGTATATTTTATAAGAAAATTAAATTAATCTAAGATGTAACAAAATAAAACCAGTTATCGCATGGAAAGTTTAGAGAATTGAAATTGCTAAGGAATGAGACTTGTTCGCACGTTGTAGGATAGATCAATATTGAATTCAAGTCGAGATTCGTCTCAGAACCGAGGGAGCAAGAACTCGAAAATCGATGATCGAAGAGGGGATGTGAAGTACAGTAGGGCTAGACGGATGCTATGATTGGTTGTTACAGACGGTGGTAGGAAAATTCGGATACTCCCTTTTGGTGACGTAGAATTTGGGAAAAACGCAGGTAACAGAGTTGAAGAGAGTTTACTCTTGAAGAGAGTCCTTGTACATAATTGCGTTCTGGCAGGGTTGAAAGCCCTAATTGCATTTTACGAGAATATCGGCTCGGCTTACAAAATTTTAAATGATTTGACACAAACAAGGCAGTAAAATTTGTCGTCGGAACGTGAGTTTTGCCAGTATTAGCAGACTGTGAAGGATTAAGTTGTAAATTTTACAGCTGGAAAAGATAGATTTTAAGTTTTAGGATGGCAGCCTTGTGTACATTCTATTTTCACTTTACAAACGTTAAGAAATAAAATTCATTTCCTTTAAATGTAAGAAATATTAATTTGACAACGAACATGCCTGCCCCTTTGAACGGATTCGGTTCAACAAAAAGAGAATTGGGTAAACGCAGCATCATTATCGTTATCAGTAAATAGCAAGCTCAATATTATATGGTAAGCTAAATTGAGTAAAGAGTGGTACGTAATAAATATAACTCAAACGAGTAAAGAACATAATCATATGGAGTAGAAAACCCGAGTAGTCAGTTTAATTGTGTGCAGGGTCCAGAGGAAGTGGACACAATTTCTTCTTGCTTCTCTTGTAGATTCCATCAGTAGTATGCACAGAGACAACTCGCACGATACCATCGCGCCTAGGATAAGTATCAATGACTCGAGCCAGTGTCCACTGCATTGGTGGAGCATTGTCTTCCTTAATGAGGACTGCTGTTCCGATCGTAATATTGGCAGAACCTGAGTGCCATTTGCCACGAACAGTGAGCTCGTTCAGATACTCCTTGTGCCAGCGACCCCAGAAATGTTGTCTCATCTGCTGAGCGTGTTGCCAAAGAACTGGAATTAAGGGTCGTAAGTCATTGGGATCAGAGGACATTGGACGGAGGGGGCGGGAATTTAGGATAGTTTCGATTTCAGTTACATAAGTATGCAATTGTTCAAGAGTTAAAATAGCATCACCAACTGTGCATAAGAAGTTATGCTTAAATGATTTGACCGCTGCTTCCCAAAGACCGCCGAAGTGCGGTGTTTCCGGAGGAATAAAGGACCACTTTATTCCTTGATTGCTCAAGTAACCTTTCACTGTCACATTGTGATTTGTAGAGTTGAAAAGTTGCTTGAGCTCGTTTAATTGTCGGTTAGCACCTTGGAAATTGGTACCATTATCTGATCGGATTTTCTCTGGCTTTCCTCGTCGCGAAATGAATCTTTTTAGACTACCGAGAAAGGCCATTATAGTAAGATCACTTACTAGCTCTAGATGCACAGCTTTAGTTGCAGGGCACACTAAAACTGCTACATAAATTTTAACCTTGTTGACATTGCGATATCGTCTTTCCTTTATATAGAAAGGTCCGCAGTAGTCGACTTCGACATTCTAGAATGGTCGCGAGTATTGTAGTCGATCCGCGGGTACGTTTCCCATTTGATGCTCAATGCCGCGAGGCTTCGAACGAAAGCATTTAGCGCACTTATCAATTAGACGAAGCGTTATATTTCTCCCATCAATTGGCCAGTATCGTTCTCTCACAGAGTACAAGGTAGCTTGGACTCCTGAATGCTTTAACGCGACGTGAGTGTCGCGAATAATAAGATCTGTCACGCGATGTTTTCGCGGAAGCAGCATCGGGTGCTTCTGGCTATATGCTAACGATTCATGTGTAAGCCTTCCGCCTACCTGAAAAATTCCTTGATCTAGAAACGGATTGAGGTTAAGAATTTTGCTATGTAAATTAACAGCCCTCTTATGTGACAAGCTATCAATTTCCTTTGCGAAGCTATTTGCCTGAGTCAGTTTGATAATGCGTTCTGTTGATAATTTTAGTTTTGTTTCAGTAAGTTCACCGTTCAACTTCTCTGAATTGCCCTTTTGTATATTATGACCGAATCGAATAAAATACGAGAGTACTCGATTTAATTGTTTAAAAGTGAAAATTCGTTTAAAAATGGTTTCAGCTTCATGAATTTTGTCTGAATTGTTAAATTTATGTAATATTGTACTTGCCATTGCAATCTGCGGTAGATTGGATTTACGCTCGGGAATTTCACAGTCCTTGAGATGCATTTCAGGCCAGCTGCTTTCCTCTTGGATAAGCCAGTGAGGACCACGCTGCCAAAAATCAATGTCGGAAATGAAATTATCTGGTATTCGACCCCGAGAACACACATCGACGGGATTGTCCTTCGTGCGTACGTCCCTCCACGTGAGATACGCGATGTTTTGTGTTCTTTCTTAGATTTTCGCTACTCGATTGAAGACAAAGGTTTTTAAAGTATGTGGAGGTGTATTGATCCAATGGAGAGAGACTATGGAATTCGACCAGAATATAGTCTGGCTGAAATTTAAATGCTGCAATGCCGAAACAGTTGCCTCATAGAGACTTGAGAGCAACAGAGCGGCGCATAATTCTAATCGCGACAAGGTAATTGTCTGTACTGGGGCAACTCGAGATTTCGAGCATACGAGAGATGAATCGTACAAGCCCTGTTTATCAGTGGACCGCACGTAAATGCAGGCTCTGTAACCCTTCTCGCTGGCATCACAGAACCCGTGCACTTGGACACTAAGTGTATCGCGAACAACTACGCATCGATTAAATCTAATTTCATTCAATAATGGCAGGTTGTTTTCAAATTGAATCCATTCTGATTTAATTTCTTTAGGTAGGGGGTCATCCCATTTTGCTTGCATTTTCCAGAGGATCTGCATGAAAATTCTATCGTAAAGGGTAATGGGACCCAATAATCCTAAAGGGTCGAATATTTTTGCGATTTCAGAGAGGACTATTCTTTTAGTTATTTTATCATGTTGATCAAGCTCTTTTACGACATAGAGAATCGTGTCCTCTCTGATTGATTCTTCTCTAAAATCGCAAGTTAATCGTGGGTCGTTTGAGGTCCATTTCCGCAAGGTTAACCCACCCTTTCCGACGAGCTCAACGAGTTCGTTCCTAAAATTTAATGCATCTTTAAGGCTAGAGGCACCTGTCAACAGATCATCCACGTAAAAATCGCGAGTGAGAACTTGAGCTGCGAGAGGGTAAGCCTGACCCTCATCTTTGGCTAACTGGGACAAGACTTGCGTTGTGAGAAAGAGTGCGGAAGCGGTACCGTAAGTTACGGTTTTTAGTTGATATATTTTTATCGATTCGACTGAACTTTCTCGCCAGAGAATTTTTTGATAAGCTAAGTCTTCGGGAGTGAGCTCGACCTGACGGTACATCTTCTCGATGTCAGCTGTTGGAGCGAAAGGAAACGATCGGAAATGCGTGTATATTGTAAAAAGATCGTCCTGAACGGTTGGGCCGAGCATACGTGAGTCGTTTAACGAAATACTTTTGGCAGAGACATCGAAAACTACTCTAATTTTTTTTGTCAAAATGATATCCTTTAGAACAGCATGATGAGGCAAAAAGAAACCGTGGTTCGTGGGGGAACGCTGTCTTGGGCTTCAAACATGTGACCTAGACTTTTATATTCCTGAATTAACTCAGAATATTTTTCCTTCAGCATAGAACTTTTTGCAAATTTATTTGCTAGATACTGGCAACGTCGCAAGTTTATTTGATAGGAATCGCCAATATCATCTTTTTTATCATTAGAGGGCAGAGATACTATGTAGCGACCAGTCTTGCTTCGTGTTGTGTGAAGTTCAAAATGACGTTCGCAATCCTTTTCTTCTTTGGATTGATGTTTTATAAGAGGGACTTCCTCGATTTCCCAAAATTTTGAGAGTTCGTCTGAGGTCGAATTGACTTCTCTCTGACAAAGATGGGACATTACTTCTCTACGTTGAGATATCTTGGGATAAATTGTATCAGAAACTACCCAGCCTAGTTTGGTTTTTTGGAAAATCGTTTCTTGACGTTGAATCTTAATTTGACCTGATCATATAATTCTACAAAATTGTCGAACACCTAAAAGGGCGTAAATTTCTCCGCGTTTATAAAATTTAGGATCGGCTAAATATATGTTAGATGGAATCTGAAATGAATTTCGATCTAGTGGTATTGCAGTTAATTTTTGCGTTACCTGATCAACAAGAAGAAAATGTAATGTTTTTTCGTAATTTTTGTATCGCGATTTAATTGATGCAACTACTGAATTTTTTACTACAATGGCTGCTGAATTCAAACCAGAAACATCTATATCTGCTGGATATTTTGGCACTTTGAGAAGGGAAGCCATTTTTTCAGTCATGTAATTGGACTGACAGCCATTGTCTAATAGAATTAGTCAAGTATACGGCTTGCCCTCGTTATCAAATATGTCCACGATCGCGGTGGACAGTAACATGTACGAGTCTGAATCGTCGTGAACTGAATGAACTTGCATATTGACTGAAATATTTTTCGGTCCTTTTTCAGAATTTTCGATATTTTCACGATCAATATGCAAGAGCGATTTGTGCCTCTTGTCACATTTTCGCCAGGGACCAGCGCGACACTCAGTAACTCTGTGATTGGGATGTAAGCAATTTGTGCAAAGCAGAGCCTTCTAGACTGCTTCTTGACGTTCTATTTTCGAGAGTTTGAGGAATTTGTCGCACGAGTAAATTGTATGTTCCTCTAAATAGTGATAGCAACTGAAATTCGACGTTGAAGCTAAATGCGCGTGTTGATAGGATTTTTTAAAACCCTGAAACGCACGCTTATTATCTGATTTGTTCTCAAGCTTCTTTTCCGATTAATTGTGAAACTTCGCGGATTATAGGGAAATTTGACTTTCCTCAAGGTGTGCGCGGCGCTGTAAAAATTCTAAAAAACTCTTTCATTGTGGGTATTTTAGTTTTGCTGGACAAGTCTTCCCATTTTTCGCGAAGCTGAAAGGTGAAATTACTTTTACTATCAGTGTTAGTATTATGTCCCATGTATCTACGCATTCGCCTAATGCGCGAAGCGCTCTAATATGCTTTTGAACCTGATCTAATAGGACACACACTGAGAAATCTTTCGATATGGGTTGTAAGTCTATCCGTAATTTTGCGTGACCCTCGACGATTACCTTTTTATTGTCATACCGATCCTGTAAGAGTTTCCAAGCTACCTTGTAATTCTCGGAGGATGTTTCTATTGAAGCTATTACTTCCGCGGCGTCTCCTTGTAGACAACTTTTTAAATGCACAAGTTTTTTTACATCCTTAATTTCGGTACGATCATCAACTAGAGCTTTGAAGGTATCCGAGAAACCTAGCCACGTTTTGTAAGTGCCGGCGAATTTAGGTAAGCTACAAAACGGCAGCTTAGAATGAGTTGAAATAGCGTTATTATTGTTTCCTGAATCCGAAGCCAAATCTACCGAGGAATTGCGATTGCCTGAGCCGCTGCTCATACTTGGATCGAATCTAATTGCAGGATTGTCACTAATAAATTTTTTGAATTTTCCGGAGATAGTTTTAGTATCTGCTTTCAAAGGACTCGCGCTCATTTTCGTGCTTTGCAACCAAAAATTATACGTCCGAGATATCCACATTCGGGATATTCGCAAGGGTCAGCTCAACCGCAGTGCAATAGAAGAGCCTCATCACGGTAGCCTCTACGCCAGGTAAGTATGCTTCTTGCCGCGTCGATTCCTCTCTTAAACACTCGAACCTTCATTTCAATTGTGAGAACGGAAAGTTACTGTGCTCCCTAGCGGACTACGGCAGAACCACGGTCCAAGGCGGCAAGATTCAAATCTTTAAACTAATCAAATATTTTTGTGTCAAATCTATTACCCATGAATCGTGATTTATCATTTATATTATGAATTTACATGAATATACGAACTTATTTATTAAAGCTAGAATAAAATAATTATTTTTTAAATACAATACATAATAGTAAATAATGCACGTTAGCAGAATTTGGTTAAGTTTCCATGAAGGTTTGGATTTAGTCCATGTTTCTCGTCAGAAATTACTATTTTTAATGTTTTTTGAATTATATTTTGAAGGATATTCAGACTTTTTCTCAACTTAAGGTTATTTTAGTCATTTACACCGGAAATAGTTATTGTTAATAAGAAAAGGTTAGACTTCAAAGAAGATAAAAAACTGTTGTCCAAATCGAGGTTCAAAAAACGGTTTTCTCTGAAAATTTGGATAATGATTCCAAAGAGTATTAAAATTTATAGGACGTTTTAAGGTTATGTTGACAGAAATTGTCTTTTATGTTATTAAATAATTAAATCGGTAGCAAATAATAGAAAAATTTTGGAGGCAAAATTACAAAATTGTGTTTGGTCAAAACTCCATTATTTCTCGGTACTTTAATTTCTTTTTTAATTTTAATTTTTCCTTATTGTTTTTTTTAGCGTAGACTTTAGACAAATTATTTTGAATGTGTGGAAATAATTCAAAAATATCGAAAAATTACCCATAATTTCGTTCGGATTCCTGTGGAAAACAAAACATTCTGTCCTTATAAAGACTGAAAAAGCTTTTAGTATTATATAAAGCTTTAAGTATTGTGATTCCGAGAAAACTATTCGCACTGAATTTATACGTGCTTTTTTTTAAAAAGTTAATAGCTAATCTGTAGAAAATGTTTAGATGGTAATTGGACTAGATAGATCTAGTAAGCCTGGAATACGAACGAAATTAAGGTTATTTTTCGATATTTTACAAATATTTCTTGAACTTTAAAATAACTTAGGTTAAAACTAACATAACCATGGCAAATTATAAAAAAATTTCGAACGCAAAGTTTTATTTTTCTTTATTGCATTTTTCATCACAGTTTTTAGCCAAATTATTTTGAATGTGTAGAAATAATACAACGAAAAATCCCCCATAATTTCGTTCGATTCCCTGTGGAAAGCAAAGCATTCTGTCCTTACAAAGACTGAAAAATCTACACCATACGTTCAAATTATAACTAAGTATTGTGATTACAAGGTAACTTTTTGCACTTTATTTATAGGTACTTTTAAAAAAAGTTAATATCTAATCCTGTCGACCATGTTTAGATAATAATTGGACTAGATAGATCCAGAAAGCCAGGAATCCGAGCGAAATTAAGGGTATTTTCCGATATTTTACCAATTTTTCTTGAACTTGAAAATAACATGAGAATTTAGAATCTATTGAAATCATTTTAAAATATAGAAAAATGTCCCAAAATGTCTTTCGAATACGTCAATTTATAAATTTAAATATTTTTATACAACCTCTTTAACATATTTTAATTTCGCAAATATGTTTTAACAGCACGGAAATAGGACGGCTTGCCCACGTCGTAAGAATATCGCAAAGATGTGCTGCATTTATTTGCCCTCTGAATGTTAGCGCCATAAATTTTTCATATTTTATAACAAATTCACATAATAGGCCAGTCAACAAAGCTGAAAGAGGTTGCTGAAATGGAAAAAAATTATAACAATCTATATAAAAGTTAAAACTCTTCCTTGGGGGTCTTCAGACACCTCCTAAAATTCAGTAAATTTGTGGGGGAGCTCGAGCCGTCATCTTCCAACATGGCGGCTAAGTTCACGTTTTCGGATTTTCCTTGGAAACGGCTGTTTTTAGCGCAAAAATAGTTATATAATAAAATACTCTAAATCCTCTTCTGCATAAAAAAGGTTATATGAAATATTGCCATAAAGTGAGCAGATTGTCTGGAAAATTGAAAAGATTCAACA
>JAAAKG020147459.1:0-10453 GCA_010014905.2 Druon quercuslanigerum
ACATATATCAGTTATCGATGTACAAACATATAAAAACTAAAATCAAAGCAGTACTTGATCTCAAAACCAAAAAAAAATTTTGAAAATTTGAAAATACCAAAAAAATTTGAATTTTAAAAAAAAAATTTTTGTTAGATTTTTAGATACTCCATAGTAAGATACATTTTGATGAATTTTTCAGATTTTTATCTTTTATCTGTTTGAAATGACATAAAAAAAACATAAAAGTATGTTTTTCGCCATAACTGTTCTGTGGGACGACATAGGGATTCAAAAAAATCATCAAAAATTTTGTTTTAGCACTGCATACAATATTTTTTACAGCGCTGGTAAAAAGGTTTGGGGGCACTTTTTACATGCTTACCCGGCCAGGCCCTTTAACCCTTGTTTTGAAAAATTCCAAATTTGTTAGTAGTAGTGGTAAATTGTCTCAAAAAACATGTGTCTTACCTGTAACGGGTCGTGTTGTGGCAACTGCTCAGTTTCCATTGAGCACACAGGCTCCTCTGCAGAAACAGCTAAAATTAAAACACGTATACCACCTTTTCAGTTATTGCAGTTACCTGCAACGGGTCACGGTCCTCCAATTTCCCAGCTTCTGCTGAGCAAGTAGGCAAAGGAAAACGTTCCCACAAAATTTCCTTTGATCGGATAGCACACTGCGAAAAAGAAATTGCAATGAAACAAATATTTACTTGATTCAATTAAATTATCGTACTGAATACGTCCCATCAAACATTTCTTTAACATAGATAAATGGTCTTATTATAACCAAAAATGTAAGTATATGGAAAACCTTCATCTGCAATATGTACATTGTCCCATATCATATTGTATCCAAATTTTTTTACAGATAGTAGGACGTACGTATTATATACATGTTGTTTAGGTGGTATGTTATAGCACTTACTTTTGGCACGATCTTCCTTTCAATATCGTCCTCAACATACTGATTGGATAGTTTTTTATGCGTGTCATAAGAGGTTGTTGTCTCTGGCATTTTCTAAAACAGCATCATAGTTCATTAACAAACGCATCCTTCCATTGCCGTACATTTGGAGCAAAAGATTGATCGTTACAATAACTTCATTCATTATTCACTTACTACACTTACCGTTCCTATCTCCGCATTTCCTATTACTCCTTCCATAATTGCAGTTTGTCTCATCAAATTTGCTTTTTTGTAGTCAGCTTTTTCAATTTTTTTCATTTTCCGCGTAGGGATGTCGCTGCCGTCAGTTTCCGATTTCTTTTTACCTCTTTGGAAATTTGTAACAAACATGTTCTCATCAAACTCCTTCTTGCTCAACTGCTTTCGGTTTTTCTTCGTCGATCGGGCAACTCCGCGCTTCTCATACATCTTGCACACCTCAATCATGTTTGTCCACTCTGTGAATGTTTATTCTACAGTTACAATTTTGGGTTTGCTTATCACTTTCTGTGCAGTATCTGCACGTGATAGCAGTATAAGGCCGGCTATTTTTTGATGTTCATCCATTATTTTTATTCGATTAATGACAAGTTTGCAGGCATTTTAAAACTACTTTTCAATTGTTTCAGCAACTATCATATGTTTCAACACTTTTTCAGCTCTTTAATCCAGCAAAGTCCTTATATTTGGGGACAAATCACAGCTCATGAATTTAAAGAATCATATTTCTTCTTTAAGCTATCTGGTATTGACTTCAACAATTTTCATTCCTTTATACAATTTTTCTCCTACAAATCTTAAAAGTTTAATATTTTCTGGAATTGTCAATACAACTAACGAATGCTGAGTTTAATATATTTATTTAACGACATTTTTAAATTATCGGAACAATTTCCATTCTTTGAAACAATTTTCTTTCCTATAAATTGTTTTCCTTGGTGCAGAGTTACTTCTTTGGTTTGACACAGGAAAATTTGTTTGAATGATTACCAAACATGTTACGGAAGAAATATTATTATTATAATTCAACGATATAATTTAACCCGAAACATTAACTTCAAACATTTTTGTTTTAAGATGGCACTTAGCGTACATTAGTTTTATAAAGGTAGAAACGTACCACTCGAACTTGAGCCAAATAAATGCCAAGGCAGAACAACCATGCTTATCCAGTTATGGCCTTTTCGTTATGTATTTCATTATGGAAAAACAAATATGTGCTTGCCTCCAAAATCGAGAATCGTCACTAAGCGACATCTCAACTGCGTTTCGCTCTGTGCGAGTTTCTTCCTCATTGCATTCGGTGGACAAATTGAAACATTTTGTGGCCACTTAATTACCACCGGTATTTTCTTATTTATCCGTTCTCTCATTTCCTCTGCACTTAGACTATGAAGTAGCCAGGATGCAAACCCAACTACAGGCTTTCCGTTATCCTCGTTCACAACACAGTATTAATTATGTTTAAAACAGAAAGATTGCTTAGCTTTTTAAACTTGTCAAGCAATTCTTTCGCCATAATTATACATTAACGTTTGGCCGAAAATAAATACTTTTTAAACCAAAAATGGTTACTCCCGAAAAGTTGCCACGCTTCATTAAAAATAAAAATCTCTACTAAAATTTCACATTCAAAATTATTCCGGCGGTGTGGCGATATGGTAAAAAAATGATTTATCTTTATGATCCCAAAATAATTTAGCTATGTTGCCACGTAAAAACCGCCTCATTTGTCCCCATTTCAATTGGAGTAGTAGTTAGAATTTCACTAGAACAACTAGACTAGTAAGTTCTAATCAGGGCCCTTAAAGGCGCTGCTAAGATTTTTGATTCCTTGCTGCCCCAACAGCACATGATAGCAAACTGAAATTTATTTTTATATTCCATTTTGCGGTCAAACTATGCAAGATACGAAGAAAGATGTAAAGACAAAAATTGTGCAGCTGAAAAAAGATCTACAAATTTATTATAAATCACTTTTTGATAGGATGTGTACTTCTGGTTTTATTCGTAAAAAACAATATTAACAATAAATAAAGTTTCAGAGCTATAGCAATTTCAAAATCCAAAAAAGGAACCGAATATTAGCATTATCAGCCAAACAACGCAAGATACAAAAAAGTCAATTCAAAAAAATGAGTTTCTTTGCACACCCTACAAGATTGTCATAACGACTTTTTGAATTTTTTTGAAAAATCGAAAATTTACATTTGTATTGCACAAAAAATAATAAAAAAAAATTCATTTTACGGACAAACTATGCAATATACGACAAATTATGATTGGACAAAAATTGTGCACTCAAAAAAGATCTACAAATTTTTTATGGGCTACTTTTTGAAATAAAACATTTTTGAGGGTAGATGCGAATAAAGATTAGTGAAAAATAAAGAATAAATGATAAAGTCATGTTATTGGACAAAATTTGTACTTTATTTTTCAATATCTGAATAAGCAGTCTCGGGCCGAGGTAAAGAATTTAATATAATGAATTTTTACATTATTCTGCAAAGTTAATATAATATTTAATGTAAGATCTAATGTAATAGAATTTTGTTTTTATATGTACATTAATTACATGTTACATTCACATTGACAATGTGACGTGAACGCGCAAATCATTTCAATAATTATTTTCAAATTTATTATGCGTGTTCCAAAAACGACTTAGATACTATTTTCCCCCCTTTTTCAGATAGTTGGAAAAAATCATTCTGATTGTATAATTTATTAGCAAGGTACAGAAATATACGCTGAAGTAAAGGAATTTCCCTTTTCATTTGAAATCAAATACAAATTTAGTCATTTGTATATGAAGAACATATAACACGGAACGCTAAGCGCGGTATTGATATTTAAAAAATTAAAAGGAGAATAATTAACGACAAATTGAATCAACTTTTTTTTACTATTTCCGGGCAAAATAAATTTTTTTACTTATTGTATGATATTCTTGAAGTCTATCATTTCAACTCTAACATGTTCAAGTTTGATCAAAATGCAGTTAGCGTTTCCAGAAATATCGATAATTCAAAGCAATGTAACCCTAAAATTCAAATAGAATCGCCGAAACAGATGATATAATATAATGATAAATTCACAAAAAATGTTTTATAAATAATAACTTCACTTAATATATTTTTGAAATCACGCAATTGCACGCACGGTCACTCACAAACATAATGGGACGCTCGAACGCTATAAAAAATCGCACCCGCTGGGAGGGATTCGAACGATACCTAAACAATCTAAACCTAAGACTACACTACACGCTCTTGGCAATGGCGCTAATGAATCGCTTGGATTTTTTCGACAAAATCTCAGCCAATCTTTTGCTTCGAAAGGCCAGGGCTCACTGGAATATATTTTTTCGATTTTTTCGTTATACACATTTAATGCGAATGGGGATTTAAAAATGATGAATCTGGATATTTAAATTTAATTAATTTAAGTTTTAATGGTGAAATGAATAATTAAAATATTCATTTAATTTGTGATTTCTGTTCAAACTGTGAAGCTCCTAATTTGAAGTATTTATTACTTTCAAATGAAATATTTAGTCCTCGACAGTAACTTTGGAAAGGTAATTTATAATTTAACAAGCATTTTATTGAAGTGTAATGGTATATATTATGCGAATACGATAATTTTAAAGATCGAAAGTACTATATGTATATGAAAGTATAATAACTCCCTAGAGACGAAAATACTGGCTGGCAAAATGAACAAAATTTGTGATGTAAGTTATTACTACCGATAACTATAAATATTAGGTTATAAGACCTAAATATGATAAAATATAATAATAATATAAATATAAATATAATAATAACAATAATAAGTAAAAGCATGGAGGCTTGTAAGGCCTGGGTCGAAGGAGGCAGAGGAAAAAAATGTAGAGCGGGAGTTTAAATGTGGACCAGTGTTTCTCAACGCTGTTAATTTATATGTTTCTTGTTTTTGAATGGCAAATATATGTTGTAATATGTATTGATCTATTTTCATGAACCGAATAACTTTTTGCAGAAAATAGTCACTTGTTTGCAGAGTCTTTTTTCCAACTATCAAGACATTTCACTTTTTTAAACAATTTAATTTTGAGAATATTAAAAAAAACATCTTGGACAATAAAACTGAGTAATAATGGCAGAATTCGAAGCATTTGAATCAAATTCTTTTATTAAGAAGTATTTGGATCCATAAGCAATACGTGGTAAGTGGCAGTCAATCAAAGAAACTAAATCATCTATAGCCACATCCGTAAGACGGTGGCGTGTGGCGAATGACATGATTAAGATTTCACTTTCTTCTCTGGTTAAATGACATCCTTCGTTCAGTGTTGTTCTGTCCTGCAAAATCAAATATAGGAAATGACGCAAATAAATTAAGATTACGTTACACCTTCCTAATGATACTGAAAGAAGTATGGCTTGAGTAGGTCTGGGCGTGAAACAAGCATGCTTTTAATATTGTAAATAATTCGTTTTTTGCCCGACTTTTTAAAAGAATATGTAAAATCTAGTAATCTAGTTTTAAAAGCTTCCATGTGTTACGCGTAAATTATTCAGAGTTTGAGTTATAAAATTTTAAACTATACTTTTAATAGTTCAAAATTCGAAAGTGTTTCACTCTGAGTTTTATAATTTGCAGTTCAGTTTTTATAACTTTAAATAAAAAATATTGTTTCTTTACGTATACGAATTGTTTAATTTAAATGAACGTTCTTTTACTATATTGTTAAATTTTTATTTTCACTTAAAAAGCTGTTCTTTCACGACCTAGGTCTAATTGATTCCTATATATTTGTAAACAAATTCAAAGGCATGGTTTATTCTTGTTCAATAAATATTATTCATTATTGTCCTTAAATATTCTAACGTTCCTTTAATGTTTAAACATAGAAGTTTTTTAATAGCAATCATGTATACTAGGGTGGCTCAAAAACGATTTTTTAAAGGGCAACGACCCCCCACCCCTCATTTAGTTCCAAATCCGTAAAAAGAAATTCCGCAATTTTTATTTATTTTTTTTTTTTTTTGACAGGTGCCGGTTTTGACTTGAAATTTCCCATGTAAAATGCATCGGGAAAAATCGCTTTTTTGAGTTTCTGGAATAATTTTTTAGGGTTTGAAAAATATGTGACGGGAAAGTATTAGGGCTTGTAGAGAATTATCCAATGAAGAATTTCATGTATCATAAATGTCAATTCTTTATGAAATCGACATTTTGAACACTGTATTCTCGTGCTTTTTTTACTTAAAAATATTAATATCGGTCTACTGGAATGTTCATTGTAAATGTTTATTTAATTTTTTATTATTTAAACAAATAGAATTTGTTTATTAATATTTTTCAAAAAAAAATTTTTCTCCTCTAAATTATTACTATCACTATATTATTACTATTGTTCACACAAATTGAGTTTTTATAAATAATTTTATTTGAAAATTCGTTTTTTCCCTAAAAATTATTACTATTGGTCTAGTGAAATATTTATTAATATTGTTTCTTTAACTTTGAAATATTTAAACAAATGGAATTTGTTTGGATAATTTCGTTTAAAATTATTTTAAATAAAAATTATTACTGTGGTTCTAGAAGAATATTTATCAATATTGATTTATTAATTTTTAATTATGTTAACAAAAGAACCAATGTTAATGAATATTCTACTAGACTAAAAACAATAATTTTTAGGGGGAAACGAATTTTCAAACAAAATTATTTAAACAAATTCCAGTTGTTTTAATAACTTTATGTCACTTAATAGAATGAAACTCCGAGTTCAACAAACTTTTAAAAAAAATTTTGCACAAATGGGATTTTTTAAATAATTAGGAATAATTAATGATGTTTGTTAAATATTCCACTAGACAAATAGTAATAATTTTTATTTAAAAAAACTTCAAAAACATAAAAACAACCCTATGGGCACAAATGTCCAAAGACGTTTTTTAGAAACAATTGGAAATTTAAACAATTGGAAACTAATGAAATAATATTAATAAATATTCCACTAGAACAAAAGTAATAATTTTTAACGAAAAAAACTAATTTTCAAACAAAATAAAATAGCCGCGAGAAGTAGAAACAACGTTTGAAATGTTGAAAATGATCTATTTAAATTGTCGTCTAATCGGTACATTTCCTTGGCATAGTATCGAATTATACTTCATACTAGTAAAAGCTAGTAAAATGATCGTTACAAACAGAGAAATTAGTCCTCAAAAGTAGGGCACCTTTTGCAGGCAACCATTAATAAGAAACGTTTACCTAAATGTTTTTTTTTGAGCTGGGAGAAGTTATTTTTATAATTTAAAGCGTAATCTGGCGCAGCTTACACAACTGTACGTAAACTGTAAAATGGCGTGACAAAACTCTCATTTTCCTTTATTTTATAACTTCAATGTAATGAAAATATGCTAAAAGTGAAGAAGAGAAAAAACAGCACGACGTGCTAAAAAACTGCAGAGGTTTCAAATTTGAATTTAATTGTAGGAGAGGAACTGTCGAGTTTCTCTAGATGTTGAGTTTCACTGTCCGATACACGGTTCATTTTTTTCGAGGAAGAAGGTGAAATAGGTGGCATTACGAGACCCGGGTACTGCTTTGGATTGTGTTCATCATTAAAATATACAATACATTAAGTACTCAGGAATTGCACATGCTACCAAATCGACATAGCACATTTTTATCTCCCTTAAGAAATAAGGTTACCTTCAAGTAATATGTATATTTCGTAAATGAAGCATCGTATTGATTTCCGAAAAACGCATAAACTTTTCTCGGTTACTATTCTAGGTTTAAAAATATTAAACTGATAGATACAGCCAGGGTGTTAAAATAACTTTTTTTTAATTTCTAAAATTTTAAATTCGACTGGTAGTTTGTGAGCAAAGCAGGCAGAATCACTTCATTGAATTACTGTTTCCAGAATTGTATACATTTTCATGACTCACAATTTTTTCCATTATATGTTTCGATCAGAATCAGAGTTTATAAAGTAAGAATGATGTAAGACAACTTTATTGCCTAAAGAACCTCCAGTTTTTTTATATGTAGGACATTCCTTCATTCAGGTGATTATAACATATTTCTAACAATCCTTTTTTTTATGTAATAACGACCGAGAGTTTCGTACACTTTAATAAACGCTTAATTGTATTACTTTCATACTGCATGATGTCCAACTAAATTTATCAACCCAACATTACCGAAAGTCAAGCGCTCATCAATTGTAAAATGAGATTTTTTATTTTGCAATTGATTCATATTGATGAGTTGGTAAGCACACACGGCCGCAGCTGTAGCAGCCTCTACTGGGCAAGTGATATAATTGTCATCTTGTCAGACCCAGCATGTAGCTCAATAATAATGTGGATTCCTTCCCTGGTAAATTATTGTTTCACTATAATGCATACGAAAATTGTTAGCAATTTTGTTTATTTATGCGCAATAGAAATTCATACCCCAAACCAAATGTTTTTTCAAATTGCATCGTGTCCAACTACATTTATCAATCCAACATTACCGAAAGTCAAGTATCCATCGAATGTAAAATGAGATTTTTTATTTTGCAATTGATTCATATTGATGAGTTGGTAAGCGCACACGGCCGCAGCTGTAGCAGCCTCTACTGGGCAAATGATATAATTGTCATCTTTTCAGACCCAGCATGTAGCTCAATAATACTGTGGATTCCGTCGCTGGCAAATGGTTGCTGCACTAAAATGCATGCGAAAATTTTTGGCAGTTTTGTTTCTTTAAACTGAATTATATTTATTGCATGATTAATTATATTGTATTTAAAAATGGAGAAAGCATTTAATTAATATTTTCTTGTATGCAAATTGCATCAGCTTTTTAAAAGATTCTTTAAAAATAAATTAATCAAGCATGCAGAGTCACAAGTTGAGTAGATATGAGTGGATATGCACAAGTGTGTATACATTGGAGTACATGATTTTACCCACCTATACCCACGCCACAATTAAGTAAAAGCTTGTTATATAAATCCGATCACCGCTGGCTGTGTAACATATCAGGATTATTTAAAGCGGGAAAGCTCGGTAAATTTAAATGCAATAAAAATTAATTCACAGAGCAGATTGTTTATTTTGAACCCAAGTAAAAAGGGTGAAAGTGACAAAAATAGAAAATGTCGATCTCTGCTCGATAGCGAGTTACAAATCAATCTACCGAAATTTTCTGCGACTGCTGAGAAAGACGCTCGCTTACGCACCCCCAACTTTTCCCATCGTTGACGTTCTTGGCCAATCGGATCCGAGTTACGGGCAGTCAGACCCCGAGAGACGTGAAGACTGCTTGCGCATGTACCCCACGTGGACTTGCAATCTCCGCGTTCGCTGGGGTCCTGGTGACATAGTCCTAAATACCTGGTTTAGAGAAAATCTAAAAGGCCTTTGTTTTCGAACTCTCTCTCGAAGATTCTTATACCGTAATAAAGGCTTAACTAAACAAAATACGAGATTGAGGAAAATGGTAGTAAATCTATAAATTTAGCGATTCTAATCCTATGGTTACTCCTAAAATTCTAAAGCCGAAAGGTTCAGTTTTCTGAATTTGGCAGTAAAATGCCGCTCGGAATCGTCGAGTTTACAATTTCCTTAACCATCTGCTTTTAATCCTAGGATAAGTAATAATTTTTACAAGGCACTATATATTTTATAACTAAATTTCTAGTCGCACACATATCCTAAAATATAAACGTAATCTCTCGGATCTCGCACGCATGTTCCCCCTTCCCCTTCATTCAAAAAGGGGTTTTCATAAAACACCTTTTATTAATATGCTAATTACAATATTATATATATACAAGTATACTATGTTCTTAACGATTTAAGATTCATGTGCCAAATCAAATGTTTACCATGGTTCTTTTCCAATTCTACGTTTAAATCGTTATATATTTTGGTTATTGAAAAGGGGCCGTCTTTAAAATCTTGTTTGTTTAGTTTGCGATCGTAGTATTTGTTACAATCTTTCTTTCGCGATATTTAATCTTGCGACGACTTGGACATACGTTAAAGGGATCTTTTTGTTTGCAAATTCAGATGGAATTCACGCTTTACGACCGTATATAACCTCGTAGGGGGTGAAACCGGTAGAAGCATGGACAGCTGTGTTAAAAGAGAATAATGCAAATTTCAGCCACTCATCCCAGTTAGATTTCTCGAAAAAATGTCTGAGATATTCTACAAAGGAATTGTGACTCCTTTTCAAGGATCCCAGAGACTGTGGGTGATAGGCGGATGATTTATATTTTTTTATTTTTAAAATCTTCGCAAGGTTTTCCATAATTTCGCTGAGAAAGTTGGAAGCTTGGTCCATCTGCATTGATTCCGGACAACCAAAACGACATATTACATCTTCAACAAAAGCAGTACTTCCATTCCTTACCACTTACATAATAAACAACAAAAGCAAATTTCTACCTTAATATTTACAATATTTACAACTATTTACATAATGTCTTATATCTATCTAGTTTCTTAACTTAAT
>JAAAKG020147460.1:0-10453 GCA_010014905.2 Druon quercuslanigerum
CGTGGACATTTGACAAAAACCAGGGGGGTCAAATTTTGCATAAATCTAATACCTTCTCTGATGAGAATGTAATAAAATAATTTAATAATTTAAAAGCATTCAAAAGTATTTAAAAGATTTTAGGATAGTTTAATGAATTCCAAGGATTTTTAAAAATTTACAAACTGACCATTAAATCGGAAAAAAGAAAAAAAAACCAATGTTAACATCTTTAATTATAAAATTTTCATGGTCGAAACAATAACATCAGATAAAATATTTTATTGAAAATTCAATTATTTTGCTAAAAATTCAACTAATTTTGTCAAAAAGTTTTTTTTTGTTCGGACATTCAACTTCTATGTTGAAAATTATTTTTTCTTGGTTGAAAATTCAACTTTCCTAAAAATCTTTTTTTGTTTGTTTTTAAAGATTAGCCTATCTGGTAAAAAATGTAACTTTTCGTATTGAAAAATAATTTTTTTATTGAAAATTGCACAGTTTGGTTGAAAATTTATCTATGAAGATTAACAATTTAAATATTTTGTTGGGAATTCGTCTTTTGCTCGTAAAAGTTACTATGTCGTTGTAAATGCAACTGGTTGGTCTACAATTTTTTTTTCTTTGTTGAAAATTCAATTATTTGGTTGAAGAGTCATCTTTCTTGGTTAAAAAATTTTATAATCAAACCCGAGGAGAGACTTTTCATATTTGTGACGTCACACTTGGAGGTTTAAGCTTTGTCTAATGATTTGTGACGAAGAAGTGGAGTGGTAGAAAAAGACTTCAATACAGCGTGACGCATTTTCTGGAATTTTCTGCTAAAGGAGAAATTGTGATATTTTTTGCGATGTATATAATAATTAAATAGTTTGATTTTAAAGAATGGTAAAACTCGAATAGCGATATAACTATACAACATAAACATAATGGAAAAATGGCGTAGTTCCAGAATCCACATCATGATAACAATGAGCTGCTCGTCATTCTTATGAACTGAAATTCTGAGCCTGAGGAATAAGAAGACATAAGACGTCTTTTGAATCGCGAGTAGTACTGCAATGGCTGAGTCGGCTTAAAGATATTTTTTTCCATGCTCCTCTTTTCACTAGAGTCGACCACCCTCTACCATTATTTTCTTTAACTTTGCCGTCATACCGAGAGCACAGGCTCGTCATATGTAATCCACGCGAAAGAAAATCTCAATCAGCTGCTCACCAGATCCTCGAGCAAACAAGGGATTCATCCACGACTGCATACTGATTGTGTGTCCAGATTTATTCGGGTGTATGTGTGTGTGTGTGTGTTCCTGTGTTCGTGTGTGTTTATTCATGCGAAATTATCACAACAATGACCAATTTTCTCAACTGATATAATTAATTTATTTTGAAGAGAGTAGTTCAACCAAGTAATTGAATTTTCAACCGAAAAAAGATTTATTCTCGACGAAAAAAATAACGGTTAATATTTGAATCAGAAGAGACGAATATTAAAAAGAGAGCTGCATTTTTAACCAGAAAAAAATACAGTTCTACAGAAAAATATGACTGTTCAACAAACTAATTACATTTTTAGCTAAAAATATTAATTTCCAATCAAGAACATTCATTTTCTGTCGAAACGAACGAATTAAAAAAAAGCACAAATTTTTAAACAAATAATTGAAGCTTCTACTAAAAATAATATAAATTTTCAATAAAAAATGGGAAAATTAAATTTTCCGGAAATAAAATTGTTTTCAACAAAATATGGATTGTGTGTCTAAATTTATTCGAGTTTTTGTGGGTTTATTCATGCGAAATCATCACAACAATTATCAATCTTCTCAATTTATATAATTGATTTTTTTTCAACAAAGTAGTTCAACAACAACAACAACAAAATTTAATCTTGACTAAAAATATAACAGTTAATGTTTGAATCAGAAGAGACGAAGATTGAAAAATAGAGTTTAATTTTTAACCAGAAAAGATTAAAGTAAGATCAAGTAATTGAATTTTCAATCAAAAAAGATTTATTCTTGATTCGAACATTAAAAACAGAGATTGGCATTTTTAAAGAGAAAGTATGAAACTTCTATAAAATTTTTTTTAATTTTCAACCAAATAATAAAATTTGCAGCTTCAAATATTAATTTCCAATCAAGAACATTAATTTTCTGTCGAAACGGATGATTTTAAAAAAACACAAATTTTCAAAGAAATACTTGAAGTTTCTACTAAAAATAATATAAATTTTTAATAAAAAATGGGAAAGTTAAATTTTCCGAAAATAAAATTGTTTTCACCAAAATATGGATTGTGTGTCTAAATTTATTCGAGTTTTTGTGGGTTTATTCATGCGAAATCATCACAACAATTATCAATCTTCTCAATTTATATAATTGATTTTTTTTCAACAAAGTAGTTCAACAACAACAACAACAAAATTTAATCTTGACTAAAAATATAACAGTTAATGTTTGAATCAGAAGAGACGAAGATTGAAAAATAGAGTTTAATTTTTAACCAGAAAAGATTAAAGTAAGATCAAGTAATTGAATTTTCAATCAAAAAAGATTTATTCTTGATTCGAACATTAAAAACAGAGATTGGCATTTTTAAAGAGAAAGTATGAAACTTCTATAAAATTTTTTTTAATTTTCAACCAAATAATAAAATTTGCAGCTTCAAATATTAATTTCCAATCAAGAACATTAATTTTCTGTCGAAACGGATGATTTTAAAAAAACACAAATTTTCAAAGAAATACTTGAAGTTTCTACTAAAAATAATATAAATTTTTAATAAAAAATGGGAAAGTTAAATTTTCCGAAAATAAAATTGTTTTCACCAAAATATGGATTGCATGTCCAAATTTATTCGAGTTTGTGTCTGGTTCATTCATGCGAAATTATCACAACCATGATAAACTTTTTTCGATTGATATAATTAATTTATTTTTAACAGAGTAGTTCAACCAAGTAATTGAATTTTGAACCAAAAAAAGATTTACTCTCGACGAAAAAAATGACATTTATATTTGAATCAGAAAAGACGAATATTTGAAAAGAGAGTTGAAGTTCTAACCAGAAAAGATTAAAGTTCTAGAGAAAAAAGGTGAATTTTCAAGAAAATAATTAAATTTTTAGTTAAAAATATTAATTTTTAATCAATAACATTTTTTGTCTGTCTAAAGGAATGAATTAAAAAAAGCACGAATTTTTAAACCAATAATTGAAGCTTCTACTAAAAATAAAATAAATTTTCAATTAAAAATGGAAAATTTAAACTTTCCGAAAATAAAATTGTTTTCAACAAAATACGGATTGTATATCCAAATTTATTCGAGTTCGTGTATGTGTATATATGTGTCTGTTTATTCTTGTGAAATGGTCACAACAATGATCAATTTTGTCCATTTATTTAATTGATTAATTTTTAACAAAGTAGTTCGATTTTAAATCAAGTAATTGAATTTTTAATCAAAAAAGATTTATTCTCGATTCGAAGATTAAAAACAGAGATTCGCATTTTTAACCAGAAAATATGAAATTTCTGTCAAAAGATATGAATTTTCAGCCATATAATAAAATTTTCAACTGAAAATATTAATCTTCAAACAAAAACATTAATTTGCTGTCGAGACGGACGAATTGACAATAATAAAAAATGGAAAAGTTAATTTTTTCGAAAATAAAATTGTTTTCAATAAAATATTGATTGTATGACCAAATTTTTTCGAGTTTTTGTGTATCTGTTTATTCTTGAGAAATTATAATAACAATGATCAATTTCCTCAATTTATATTATTGATTAATTCTTAACAAAGTATTTCAACTTTCAATCAAGTAGTTGAATTTTCAAACAAAAAATTTGTTTACACTCGAATGAAAAATGAATTTTCAACCAAGAAGATAAGCGGAAATAAATATCCTGATACAAAATATGAACTTCCAACCAGATAATTTAATTTTTAGTCAAAAAGATTAATTTCCAGTACAATGCATTAATTTTATGCCGTAAAAGACAAAGTTTGAGCAAAATAAAGATTAATACAATTTTTTATTGAAATTTTAATACAAATACAGAAACACAGAAGAAAAAAGATTTTTTTCTAACAAAAAATATAATATGAATAAAATAAAATATAAAATAAAGGACATTAATTTACTGCTGAAAAAGATGGAATTTAAACGAAATACATGAATTCTCAAGCAAATAGTTCAAGTTTGAGTTTGAGAAAGATATAACTTTTAAATGAAAAATGAAAACGTTTAATTTTCTGTAAAAATAATATTTAACCAAGAAGAATTATTTTCAAAAAAGAAGACAAATAAAAATAAATGTTCTAATAAAAAATATGAATCCCCAACCACATAATTGAATTTTTAGCCAAAAAGGTTGGTTTCCAATCAAATGTATTAATTTTATGCCGTGAAAGACGAATGTTGAGCCAAATACACGATTTTTTTTACTAAATAGTTAAAGTAATTGAATTTTCAAAGAAATAATATTACATACTTTCTGACGAAGAATATAATATTTTAATCAGAAAAGACGAATATTAAAAAGAGAGAATAAAATAGATACATTATTTATCAAGCATTTGAATTTTCAACCAAAAACATTAATTTTAAATCAAGAAGAAAAATTTTCTACTAATAGATGTATAATTTTAATAAAATAATTCATTTTTTAACCAAGACTAATTTACAACCTAGAACATAAATCTTTGCCAAAAAAATATAAATTTATAACCAAATAATCTAATTTTCAGTCAAGAATACTTATTTTCGATCAAGGATCTCAATTTTCTGCGGACAAACACAAAATTTAAACAAAATACAAGAATTTCCAACCAGTTAGTTAAAGTTTCAATTAAATAAAATTTTTTGAATCAAAAATGAAAAATTTAAATTTCCTGTAACAAAATTCAACCAAAAAGATTAATTTTCATCAAGGAAGATAAATTTTCTACAAAAAAATACGTGTTTTTAACAGAATAATTACATTTTCTGCCAAACAGATTAATTTAAACAGAAGCAGTTAAATTTGTTGACAAGAATATGATTTTCCACTCAAATAATAAAATTTTTAGCTCAAAATATTAATTTTAAATCCAGAATTAAAAAAAAAATAGTTGAAGTTTCAACTAAAAATAAGAAAAATTTTCAATCTCAGAATAGATTAAATGAAAATTCAACAACTGCGTTGAACTACTTTGTTGAAAATAAATAAATTATATCAATCGAGAAAATTGACCGTGGATATGATAATATCGCATGAATAAACACACGCAAACTAGAGTAAATTTGGACATACAATCCATATTTGGTTGAAAACAATTTTATTTTCGGAAAATTCAACTACAACTATTTGTTTGAAAATTCGTGTTTTTTTTAAATCATCCGTTTCGGCTCAAAATAATGTTCTTGTGTAGATTATGAAATTAATCAAAAAGAAATAGTTCGATTTTTAATTTCAAAAATCATTCTCATCAAAATATTTGAATTCTCAACCAAAACTTTGCGCTATTTCAACAAATAAATATGACATTTTATACCAGAAAAAAGATTAATATTCTACAACAAAAAACTTAATTTTCGACTAAGAAAGCTATAGTTTTCACTGAAGAGTTGAATTTCAAACAAAAAAAAGATTAATTAAAATTTTTTTTAAACATTAAACTTTTACTCACGTAGAGACAAATTTTTAGCAAAAAAGGTCATTTTCAAACAAGACAGATGAATTTTCAACAAAAAAGTTGCAAGTTTTTAAAATAAAACGGTGAAATGTATTGAGAAAATTTTGACTTTTAAGCCCGAAAATATAAAACTTCAACAAAAAAGTTATTTTGGTACTAAAGAGCTGAATCTTGCACGAAAAAAAGTTTTTGAAACATATACATCTAGAAGCAAATGGTTACACTTTTAAGCAAACGAGACGAATTTCAACAAAAAAGTGGAATTTTTAACGAAATAGTTCAATTTTCAATTAAATGATCAAAATTTCGAACAAAAAAGATTAAACTGCAATGAAAAGAAGAATCGATTTTCAAACAAGAAGGAAAGGAAATAAAATAAAAAAGGTGAATTTTGTATCATAAAAAAGGAATGACTTTTAGAAAAATAATTAAATTTTCAAGAAAATAATTAAATTTTCAACCAAATAATTAAATTCTTAACCAAACAAGATCATCTATGACCCAAAAATATAATAGTAGACTTTTCAAATAAAAAAAATTAACATTCAACCAAAAATAATTGGACTTTTTCTTATTTGGTTTTATGAATATAGTTCAAATTTAAGAAAAGAATAAAAAAAGGGGAAGTTTATTTAAAATAGGGGGGGGGGGGATTCTTTAAAAAAGGGGGAAAGGGAGAATAGAATAGATTAATGACATTTTATTTTTTCAGACAAATTCTAAAATTAGATGTATTAAAATGACGAAAGTGGTCTTTTTCCTTTAAAAAAGTGACTTTAGTGTCTTTTTCTCAAAAAAACATCTAAAAATGAGTTACGTGACTGCACTTATAATTTAGAAGTTTTCAAGTAGAAAGGTCCTACGTGTAGTATTTGTAAAGTTATACTTAGAAACATTTCTTTATCATATAAAAACGGCCGAAATCATAATTTAAAAACAACTAAATTTTAAGAACTTTACTAAAGTTGCAAGAAATTTAATTGAAAAATTGTAGCCTTTCTTTAAAAACTTTCTCACGTGAGTAAAAAAAAAAAATATAAAAAAGCAAACTGGTATCCATTTTCTTCACGAAAGCGTGAAAATCTGCCGATCTCGTTGAAGTGACAGCCGTTTCGACCCCTCTAGGAGGGGGATCAGCACCCCTTTTTTGACATCCAACTCTTGCTTGGGACCCCTGGTTCTCACGAATCCTTTCTCGTTTTTCTAAAATCCGTTCTCTCGTTCTCAATACACACACGTTGATCTAAACACCATAGAAATCTAAAAAAAAAAAATACTCATACGTCGGTCAGATTCGTTGATCTTGAACTAAAGCTAGTTTTACGAAAAACCAGGAAAAGCATTGTCGGGAATTCATTCGTGGAAATAATCTAGATGGGCATGCAGAGACGAAGACTGAGCTCGTGGATGATATGGCTGCTTTCAGAAGAATAGATCAAGAAACTCGACTGAATCGTAAAAAAAAAAGAAAGGAAAGAGTTTCAAGGAAATGAGATTGTAGGCTCTGATTAGCCTCATAACACTCAGACAGTTTACTTTTGTTGATTGAAATCTCTTTTTGGGCTTTTCGACTTTTTTCTGTGGGAAAGATATCTTTTATCTTTGATAGCGAAAGTCCGATTCAAGATAAATCACCAATTTATCACTTTTTTTCTGTTACAACACAAAAAAAGGACATAAAAAGAAGAAGTAAATAAAAATGTTGGAAATTTATGGGTTTAGTTGAGTACATCGATTAACAATAAGGTACCCAATAATAATTTGAATTTTTGATTTTGTTAAACGCTAGCCTCTACATTTCTTCTTTTTAGTAAAAAAATATTGACATATATTTTATTTTATTTCAAATTGGACTCAGAATAAGTTTTCTAAAATTCGATTTTTGAGAATATAGATTTAAGGCTAAAAACTCTTTCACTTCTAGAATGTATTTACTAAATTAATTGAGGAATAAGTTTAAAATTATATAAAGCTTGAAAAAAATTTTTTGGAATAATATGCACAGCATTTTTTCTAAAATTTAACGAAAATATATTCTTCATAATCAATAAATTAAAAATTTCGAATTTGCACAAAAAATAAATAAATTTTACTATTCACAAAGATTTTTATTGTATTTTAAAATGTATCAATTTTTAATATGAAAATATCCCTTTGGTGATCTTGGAAGCCTATTAAATTCCATTGCTTTTTTTAAGATTTTTTGGAATTCTCTAGAAATCTGGAGAATTTATAAAATCTGTTTCTGATTTACAATTTTTTTAAATCCACCCTGAAGACTTTGAAGTTCAACTGGATGGAATGGAATTCTTGTAAATTTTATCAGATTTCTATACACACCTATTTAACTGAATTTAATGGATTTTTTAAAAAAATTTTGTTGCATTCACTTTGAATTATTTTCTGTTCACCCTGAATTTAAAAAAATTAATTTTAGATTTATATCAATGTGATATAAGATGTTGAGATATTTCTCTAATAATTCTCAGTTTACTCCACTTTTACGGGAATAAATTAAATATTTGGAATTTAAAAAAAAATTGTATTTGAATTTGATTCGAATTCATCTCTGATTCATTTTTTTCCTGGATTCTCTCATTAATTATTCTAAATTAACTCGATTTTATTCACTGCAATAGAGTTTTTTTATTTCATCCTGAAGTTTTTTTTTACTTCTTTTTTTTCTTACATGGACTTCTTAGGCATTACATTAAATTGTTCGGAATTCCCTGAAATTTTTCTGAATTTTGTTAATATTTTGAAATTCTTTTTAATTAAATTTTTATCAATTTCATTGACTTCTTCTCAATTTCCTTATATTTTCATAAATTTGCTTAAATTGAATAATTTTCTTTATTTCTTTATTTTTTGAATTCATTTTAATTCTGTTGAATTTGTCGTCAATTCAATTCACTGAAATTCTTATGAATTGCGTCAAAAAGAATTTGCGTAAGTTTTTATTTTGAAAATTTTGTTGCAATCACTTTGAATTATTTTCTGTTTATCCTGCATTTTTTAAAATTCATTTTATATTTATATCCATTTGATATAAGATGATGAGATATTCCTGTATTTATTTTCAATTTACTTCAGTTTTACGGAAATAAATTAAATATTTGGAATTTTGTAAATATTGTCTTTGAATTTGATTAGAATTCACCTCTAATTCTTATTTATTTTTCCAGAATTCCCTCATTAATTATTCTAAATTAATTTGATTTTCGATAATATTCGATGGGGGATTATTCAAGTCAACAGAGTTTTTGTATTTCATTTATTTAATCCTGAAGTTTTTAAACCTAGCATGGAGTTCTTATGCATTACATTAAATTGTTCGGAATTCCCTTGAATTTTTCTGAATGTGGTTAATAGTTTGGAATTGTTTTCAATTAAATTTTTATCAATTTCATCGACTTCTTCTCATTTTACTTATATTTTCATAAATTCGCTTGAATCGAATAATTTTCTTACTTTATTTATTTTTTAAATTCACTTTAATTCTGTTGAATTTGTCTTCAATTCAATTCAATAAAATTTTTATGAATTTCGTCAAAGTCTCCTGAAGTCCATGAATTTCTGCTAATTTTAGTCCGATTTTACTAAAATTGATAGCATTTAAAAAAAAAATTCAATTAATTTAGGTTTTACTTGAATTGTTTTGAATTCAATCTGAATGCTGATAAACTTATCCTGAATTTGTTCAAATTTACCTGGAATTCTCATAAATTTCATCGAATTATTTTAAATTCCAAAGAATATTATACTTACATTTCTAATGTACATTAGTCATATTTAGTTCATTTTAGTCACAAAATACATTTCAAAGTACCACAAAAATTTTTAAACTGTTAAAACTGTGTATTTTTTCTTGTATTTCTTGTGTATTTCAAAATTCAAGATCTTATTCTGCCACCCGGTATAAATATTTAAAATTTATTCATCACAGAAAATATTCTCTTAATATTCTAGGAGGGATCCATTGCACAGTAATCCGGGAACCGAATGTTTAGGGGACCTTTCAGTCCATTAATTGTAATAAAATTACACAATTTCAGGCTGTAAGCCTGATGATATCGTCAAAAAATGTGACGATATTATTTATAATAATAATATATTTCCTGATAAATAATGAATATCTTATCGAGGTAAATTAATTTTTTAGCCATTAATTGGTATATTGAAAAAATCTAAAACTATAATATTTCATTTTCAAATCCATAATTCAGCAACTTAAATTTTTATTTTGTGTACAATCTTTTGATATTATTTAATCGCTTTATTTAAATACTTTAAGGCCATATGATGAGTGGGTCACGTGACCAGATTCCTACATTAGCGACACTTTTTTTATTTCCTAACTTATTTTCAATCGAAGCACCACATCGAGTTGAAAATTTGGAATAAATAAGAAGCATTAAGAAATGTGTGTCTGATCCTAAATTTTAATAATTATGAAAAAATTAAAATAAAATAATTTACAAAAACGAACTTTTGTCATAATTATTAAAATTTAGGATCAGACACACATTTCTTAATGCTTCTTATTTATTACCCCAAATTTTCAACTCGATGTGGTGCTTCGATTGTAAATAAGCTGGGAAATAAAAAAAGTGTTAATAAAAAAAATTATTTACAAAAACGAACTTTTGTCATAATTATTAAAATTTAGGACCAGAAACACATTTTTTAATGCTTCTTATTTATTATCCCAAATTTTCAATTTGATTTAGTGCTTCGATTGGAAATAAGTTAGGAAATAAAAAAAGTTTAGGTAAAAAAAATTATTTAG
>JAAAKG020147461.1:0-10453 GCA_010014905.2 Druon quercuslanigerum
CAGGTGGTGCCTTATTTATGGATGGCTTATTAACGACATTAAAAAAAATGTTGTTTGTTAAATTAAATTTCTTTTTTTCAGAATGGCAATGGTGTAACTAATGGTAACTCGGACAATGCTCGTCTAAGAACTGGAGCTGCAAGTCGTAGCCTAAGTAGTGATGAAGATATGCTGGTCGTTAATCAACAATCATCTTCGCATAAGGCAGGAAATAACGCTTATCTAGACCGAAGCCTCCGTCTCGATGATGCGTCGTCCCACTGTGAGTAATATCTTCAAATTAATCTTCACGAATCTCATTAAGGAACGTCCATTAATTACCTTAGGGATGATTTTTAAAATTTGAAACCTCCTCCCGACCCCTTTAGTAAGAATTCATAAGGATTCGTAAGATTTTTATGACCACCGACTCCCCACCCTTCTTAGGGAGCGTTCACATATTTTGTTACATCAAAAAAACGGGGAGGGGTTCAATTTATGAATGTTCTAAACCATAAAATTTGGATCTTAACAACTCTTAATGTATTTAAACAATATTGATAGAAGAGCAAGTTTAAATTGCAAATAATTGTTTAATAATAGGAAATGATTCTGGTCTTAATATTTCACTACCACACCATAATTTGTCAACTTCTTACATTTTTAAAGAGATAAAAAAAATTAAATTAGGGGCAAAAACTTATTTTGAAGAATTTGAAAAAAAAGATAGAAGCTTTTTAATAATTATAAAAGATTTGAGGAGATTGAATTTTTAAAAAGATTTCTGGGGAATTTTTAAGTGGTTTAGATTTTGTTTAAAAAGAATAATTTTAAGTTTTGAGGATTTCAAAATGTGTGGCAAAAGAATATGGAAGACTTTAAGACAATTTTTTTGAATTTTGTAGGGCGCCAAGAGAATGAAAAAAAGTCCATGGTTCAATTTTAAATCATTGTTTCGTAATGAAATCTAAGAGAAAATTGAAAAAAGATCACACAACATTTTTATCTATTTCTTAAAATACTTAAAAAGTGTGTGAAAGATTTTAAAGCTAAATTTGTCAATTTTGCCATATCACATAACTTTAGAAAAATTAAAGAACATAATACTTTTTAAGCCTTCTTGTGCAAGTTTGTTTGCACAATTTCTTTTAAAGTTTATCTTGGTTTAAAAAATGTCCTTTTAAATTTGAATAAGTTTAAGAGAAAGAACTACATAAATATTCACGATAATAAAAAGTATTTTCTTAGGTTCCTAGGAATAAGCAAAATAATTTTTTTTTACGAGAAATTAATCTTAAGAGATTATTTCAAAACATTTAAAAACATAAAAAAAGATTTTAAAAATTGTCAAAGAAGAATTTTTAAGATTTGAATGGTAAATTTTTTTATTTTGTAGAATGATTTTTTATTTCGAAAAATGAATTTTAAGAGTAAATTAAGAAAAAAAGCTTTTAAACATATCAAACGATTTCCTAAAATTTCGAGAAAAAATGTAGAAGATTTTAAACAAAATGTTTCAATTCGGTAAGATTTAAGAATTCATTTTTTTTTTTAATTGAGTAAATTCAAGAAGAATTTTAAACTTTAGAAAGGGTTTAAGAGAATAAACAAATTTTCTTAAAATGCTTGAGAAAGTTTAGAAGATTCTAATGAAACTTTTTAACATTTTAAATAATTTTTCAAAATGTTGAGAAAATGTCGACTCAGTTAAAAATATTTTCAAGAATTTAAGACATTTTAACAGATTAGAAATATATTCAAAAACTTCGAAACATTGCAGAAAATTCAGCAAATATTTCTTGATTTCATCGAAATTTCTAAAAGTCTTTAACATCTTTTAAAAAGACTCGAATTTTTCATAATATTTGGTATATTCAACAATCTATTTTGAATTTTTTTAAGAATCTTAAGATAACTATATTTATATAAATTTAAAAACAAACTGACAATACTTATTTTCTTCATCTCAATTCTCATAATTTAATTTGAACTCGAACTAAAGTGTTCAATAACTTTGAACAAATGAGTAGTTATTTGAAATTTTGATGTTATATTATTATCATTGTTATTATTTTTTATTCTTTATGGTATTGAACAAAATTTTTTAAAGTGGCAAACCGAAACTGGAATCCACCAATTTAAATTTTAAAATACTAATTTAAAGCATGAAAATGAATTTTCAACAGTCGAATATTACTAAAGAAGACGAATTTTTAACGAAATAGTTGAATCCTCAATCAAAACAGGTTAATTTTTAACCAAGTAATTGCATTCCTAAAGAGAAAAGATTAAATTTCCACCAAGAAGACTTATTTTCTACAAAATAGGATAAATTTCCAACAAAATACGTGAATTTTCGACCGTAAAAGATCGATTTTTAATTTGAACTATCGATTTTCCAACAAAAATGTAATACCTGAATTTTAAGTTAAAAAAACTAATTCTAAAAGGAACTATATTAAAGCAAAAAGTTGATTTTTTAACCAAGAAGAGTAAGTTTCTACCAAAAAAGATGAATTTTCAACAAAAAACATGAATTTTAAACCAGAAAAGATCAATTTTTAATTTAAAATATTGAGTTTCTAACAAAAGTGTAATAACTGAATTTTCAATTAACAAAAATTAATTTTTAAACAAAAAAACAATTAATTTTTAGAAAAAAGAGTTTAACTTTTAACCAAAGGGATCAATTTTCAATTAAAATGATGAATCTTCAACACCGAAAAAAGAATATTTACGATAAGAGCTCAATATTCAACCAAATAGGTAAATTTTCAACAAAAAATTTGTTTTTTTTAACAAAGAAGATTAATTTTCTAACAACAAAAAGCGATTGATGAACAAAACACATGAATTTTCAACAAAAAAAAAAGGATTTCTTGCCAAATAGTTAAACTTTTAACTAAAAAAGAAAATTTTCAAACAAAAATGTGATAGTTAAAAAAAATGCCAACAAAAAAATAAATGAATGATCCTTAAAATCGTTAAGTGTTCGACAAAAGAATTTAATTTGCAACCAAATAGTCGAATTTTCATTTAAAAGAGATTAATTACGAACCAAAAATAGACTGGCATACTTTTCAATAAAAATATTAGATTTTTACCAAGAATAGTTCGCTTTTTTATTGAGTAATAGTTTAATTTAGTTCATAAGTAGGGAAAAACAAGAATTTTCGGAAAAAGGGGAAAATAGGAGAATTGAATTATTGTGCGATTGACGATTGTATGGCGGCCACAAGACCGAGAAACTGGGAAATGCCCGTGGATTTTATGAGACCAGGAAAACCCGGCAAATGATATTGAAGTTATTTTTTGACTGAGAATTTTAAAAACTTGCAGGGGAAAAAATCTGATTTTAAATTTTTAAGTGTACGTTCATGTTGCAAATATAAATGATAATGTTTTTTTAAATTGAACTATATATAAAAGATTCAAAAGTTAATAATACTTGATTTCATGAGACGACACGGAATCAGTTCAAAATTTAAGAACTTCCAGATTTTTAATTAAAAAATTAACAATTTCCATTAGAAAGACTTAATAGTTAAACAAATGTAAACGCCCGACTGAAACTTTATAAACTATTTTTAATTCAAAAATAACTTAAAAATAATATATTCATAATTAAAGAGTTTTATTAAATTTAAAACATTGTTTGAATCTAATATTTGAAACATTGAAATTTTTAAATAAAAAATATATCAGTTGCTTAATAGTTAGAAATATTTGATTTTTCATGTAAAATCAGTAATTATAGATCAAATATTCAAAACTAAACAAAATAAAGTAAACTTTGAACGCTGCAATTTTAATTGTTTGCACTTAACAAATTTAATTTACTAGTAAAATTGTTGAATTTTAATGTATAATAAATGTTTATAGCCTATTATTATTATTTATAGAAAAAACTCTAGGAAGCTGAAGCGGTATTTAGAAGGTCTGAAAAGATTCAAAGTTAATTTAAAATTTGAAATAATTTTAAACAATTTATACCAAGTGTCTACGTATTCCGACACAATCAGGCTGTTTGTACCGTAATTTGGATGGAAATAATCCACAATGGCCTAATATTAAACCAAATATAGATTTTTGCAGATTTTGCACAACAAATATAGAAGATTTTCAAGAATTAGAAAAGGCTTCAAAAGAATAAAAAACAGTTTCTTAAGATTCCTAGGAAAATTGTAAATGAATTTTTATTTTGAAAAATTAACTTGTAAAGAATATTTAAAAAGCTCTCAAAAATTTTCAAAAACGAATCTGGAAGATTTAAGGAATTATTTTTTATTTTGCGGGATTAAAGAAAAATTAGGAAGAAATAGAATTATTTCAAAAGACGTTAGGAAGCTCTATAATCAATATTTTGAAATAAAATTTTAAAGCTTTTTAAGAATTCTTAAACTATTTAACATGAAAATAATTTAAATATCAATTTAGGAAGTATACAGTTTATAAAAAAAATTTATCGTTCCATTTTTAATAGTTTTAGCTTAAGATTGCATAAAACGATTTGCAATTCAGTTTTTATTACTTGAAATGGAAAATTTTTTATCTTTAGAGATCGAATTTTTTAATTTCATTGACCGTGAAAAATATTTGCGAACCGGGAAGAAACCGAGAATTTTCGTATGTTATTAACACGGACATGCCGGACGGTGGTATAAAATTAAATATATATTTTTTATTTAAAAACAGTAGGGGGCAGCTTCAGCGTTACATGAAATTACGAGAAAAAAAATTGAGTAAAAAATCACTGAAAATAGTACCATGTAATCAATTGACGGCAGTAACCAGGTTCTCGAACGACCGGGAATTTTACAAATTTGCAGAAAAAATCCTTCGAACTTCGATTTGAACAGTTTCTTAAATCATCAGTTTAATTTTGATCTTTTTCATTTATGATATCATTCAGTTTAGAAAGCGTAATTCGAAAAAAAAACTTAAAAATTTTTCATTTTAGATTTTTAGTTGATCGACTGTGAATATAAATAGAATCATGATTTTTTTAAATCGAATTTTACTTTAAGATTTAAAAACGAAGAGTATACGTGTATCGACAAAATCTTAATATTTGCACCAAAATGTCGGTGCTGATAGCCCACGGCTATTTTTGAAAAACAAAAGATAGATTTCCACAGATTTCAAACAAAAATTTGAGAATCTTTTTAATAATTTTGTCATGCTTCAGAAGAATAAATAAACATTTCCTAGAAAAATTGAAAATGATTTTTTGTTATAATAAACTAATTTGAAGATAATATTTAAAAAGGTTTAGAACGATTTACAAAATTTTCAAAAATGAATGTGGAAAATTTTAAGAAAATTTCTTTAATTTGGCAGAATAAACATTTTAACGATTTTTAAACTATTTCAACCAATAATAATTTAACTTGGAATTTGAACGGGGAATTTTCAATTTTTTTTACAAATTTATAGTTGGAACTGAAATTTATTCACAATAATAATAATTCTGACTTGGTACAGAGAATTTTTAAAATTAAAAAAGTTCCGATATAGTACTGGATATTTTCGAAAAGAAACAAAATTCTGTATTGGAACAGGAAATTTTCCCGAAGAATTCTAATTCTGAGTCGAAGCATGGAATTTTCAAATTTTAACCAATTCTCAGTTGAAACTGGTATTTATCCAAAAGAATTATAATTTGTTCTGAAACAGGGAATTTTAAAATTTAAATAAATTTTGCAAAAATTAAAATTATGAATTCCAACAGGGAATTTTAGAGAAAAATTCTAATTCTTAGTTGAAACGGAGAATTTTCGAAAAGTATGAAAATTTCGGATTTGAACAAGGAAATTTCAATTTTTAACCAATTTTAAGTTGGAACTAGAATTTATCCAGGAGTTGAAATGAGGTATTTTTGACAAAAATTTAAATTATGAATTGGAACAGGGAATTTTACAAAAAAAATTTAATCCTTAGTTGAAATAAAGATTTGTCGAATTGAATTAAAATTCTTGGTTCGAACAGGGATTTTTTCAAAAGAATTTTATTTTTGAATGGACAAGAAAAATTTTTTTACAGAATTAAAATTCTGTATTTGAACAGGGAATTTTTCGAAAAGAATTAAAATTCAGACTTAAACTGAGAATTTTCAATTTTTAACCAATTCTGAGTTGGAATTAGAATTTAAAATGACCTAAAATGGTATAATTTTGAAGATTCTTAAATTCATTGATTGATTCTTTAATTTAGAACATTGAAAATAATAACATGGATTTATATTTTTGGAACTGAATCTGAATCTTTAAACTCTACAATTTATAAACGTTTAAATTTTTTTATCTGGTAGTTTGAATACAAAATTGTTGAATGAAACAACTTTTAAACTTTACTTTTCAAAGTTGAAAATTGAAGAGTTTTACTTTAAGTGCTTTCATTTCCAGTTCAGTTTTTATTACTCAAAATAGAACAATTTTTAGATTTAGTCTTCGATTTTTTAAGTATCATTGACCGTGAAAAATGTTTGCTAACTGAGAAAAAAAGCGGGAAATAACCGGGAATATTTTTCTTTCATTAAAACGGCCACTCTGTAAAGATGATTGTGGACACTCGATGTTATTGAATTTCTACATTGTAAGTCGTTAACCGGCTGCGCTCAGGAGTTTTGGTTTTCGACAGTTTTCCACTTCTCTGACCAAATTTTCAAGTGAATCCTACTGTAGGCCCCTTGCGTAATTAATGACCACCACCTTTCTAATCACAGTCTTCAGTATTTATATTTCCTTTGATAAATTCTTTTATAAATTCTTTACTAGCAATTTGCTTTTTTCTCCGATTAGTTTCAGCCGAGTCAGATGACATTCCTGGAATTGGACAATATGACGACTTCCACACAATCGACTGGCAAAGAGATATTGCCAGGGATAGGATGCGGCATCGTTATATCCTGAAAAAGAAGCACGACTCCATCTGGGACTTGATCAAGGGCGCCCACGACGCTTGGTCAGGATGGCTCTGTGTCTTGTTCGTGGGCCTTTTCACAGGAGTCGCGGCTGGTGTCATCGACATCGGCGCCTCCTGGATGACAGATCTTAAATTTGGAATCTGTCCGCAAGCTTTTTGGCTCAATAAGGAACAATGCTGCTGGAGTTATAACGAGACAACTTTTGATGGAGAAAATTGCTCACAGGTAAGGAGCCGTACTTAAATTACGTAACGGATTATTATAGGAACTTTCCAAGGCCCGTCCCGCCCCCTCATTCCATGTAACCAGCCGTAACAAAATTCTATGATTTTTCCTTGATCAATTTTTATTATTTCCCCTGACCATTAAGATTCAAATGCCAGCGTTTTGATTTTGTAATATTTTTAACATAGGATATTTTGTAGCCGAAATTAAACAATAATTGAGGTACAAATTTAAAATTTTCAAATTTATTTTTTTATTAAAAAAAAGACTTTGTTACCATAAAAGGTGACTTTTTAATTAAATAGTTGAACTTTCAAGTAATTAAATTTTCAACAAAATAATTGAATTTCCAACAAGAAATGATACATTCTCTACAAAAAATTGTAATAGTTGATGTTTAAATAAATGAGATGTAATTTAATTTGAATAAATTAATTTAATAATCAAAAAGACGAATTTTCAGCAAATAAAAATTTATCAGTCATGAAAGAAAAAAATTTTCATCCTAATTGTTGAAATTTTAAGCGAAAAGATGAATTTTCTGTATAAAAATTGAATTTTCAAACAAAAATGGTAAATTTCTCGAAAAAAAAAAAAATAATTTTCATAAAAATATTTACATTTGCAACCAAGAGATACATCTTCATTAAAAAAATCTTATTTTCAAAAACTTTTTTAACTTTTACCCAAGCAGTTAAATTTTCTATTATAACCTTTCAACCAAAGAGATGAATTTTCAACTGAGAACCTTTAAATCAAAATATGAGTTTTCAACAAAAATCACATTTTCTACAAAAATGCTTGAATTTTCAACGCAAAAAGATGAATTTTGACCAAAAAGCAGGACTTTTCAATATAATTATTAAATTCTTAACCAAACAGTTACACTTTAATGCAAAAAAGATGACATTTCTGTGAAAATAGATGATTTTAAAAAATAAAAAGACAAATTTTCCAAAAAAATAGTTGAATTTATGACCAAAAAGGACGACTTTTTAACAAAATTGTTAAATTTTTAAGAAAATAGTTGCGTTTTTACCAAAGAAAGATGCAATTTCTACTAAAATAAATACATTTTTTGAATAAAATGTTAAATTTAGCAAAAACTAGTTGCGTTATCATTCATAAAAGTTTTTAGTTTACTTTTCAATTCCAAAATATGAATTCTTAACCAAAAGTACAGATTGTAATAAAATTAGTAACAAATAATGTATATATCATAATAAAAAATAATTGTAAGAAATAGTTACTTTTTTAACAAAACAGTTAAAAATTTCAACTGAAAAATATGAATTTTTAAATAAAAAAGACAAATAAAAAAATTAAATTATTATTCAACAAAGATTCTTATTTGTTTCTTCAACAACAAAATATGAGTTTTAAACAAAAATCACTTTGTCTACTAAGATGCTTGAATTTTCAACACAAAAAGACAAGTTTTGCAACCGAAAAACATGAGTTTTCAACAAAATTATTGAATTCTTAACCAAACATTTGCATTTTTATTATTAAAATTAAAATTATTCAAAACAGATTTAATTTCTATGAAAATAGATGATTTTTTAAACTTTTGTGTTTTTTGTCTTTTGTCTTTTGACTAAACAGTTGCATTTTGATCAAAGATAGATGCATTTTCTACTAAAATAAATGCGTTTTTATATTAAAAATATAAATTTTCATAAAAATAGTTGAATTTTCATCGAAAAAAGATTTCTATTAAATTTTCAATACCAAAATATAAATTCCTAACCAAAAGTAAATTTTCTAAAAAAAAGTTGAAAAAGGTTGTTGCATTTTTATCCAAGAAAGGTACAACTCCTACTAAAATAAATGCATTTTTAAAATAAAGACAAAATTTGCAAAAAACAATTGAATTTTTATCCAGAAAACATTTCAGTTGATTATTCAACACCGAAATGTGAATTTTAATCATAAAGTACATTTTCTACGAAAATATTTAAATTTCTAACCAGAAAGAATGACTTTTAAAGAAAAATTGTCTTATTTTCAAACAAAATAATACAATTTATAACAGAAAAGATAATCTGCATGAGGAAGCAACTGCAGAAAAAATAAATGTAAATACAAGGCAATTAAATTATTAACCGTAAATCTTCATTATCGTAAATCTTCATTTTCAAAATTCTCTATTTTTGTCCTAACCAATTACTTATTTTCCGTGGCCATCAATATTCAAAGAACGCAATCTTAAACTTGTGATATTTTTAACCTAGAATCTTTTATAAACGGAACAAAACTATTTAAAATAAAATTATAAGTGCTGGGTAGATTTAGCATAGTTCTATAGTTCCTGTTACTTGTTAAAAAAAGTTCCCCAAAATTTGAACCAAAAAAAAATTTTCAAACAAAAAATAGCCAGCCCCTCACTTTTTAGAAAATCAATTGTTTCTTTAATATTCCTATAGTTCCAACAGAGTTCTACAGTTTTACAAACAAATAATTTCAAAAAACTTGAAAACTAAAAAGTTACAAAATTTTGAAAAACTCAAATTTGCAGAGAAATGTTTTGAATAGAGATCCACGAGTTCTGATCGGAGTTCTATTAGCCCCCCGAATGGTTCTACCATTAAGACTTATGACATTTTTTCATAAAGTCAAAATCCAAAAACCTATAAAACTTTAACCATACCCAAAAATTGTAAAATTCAAAATTTTGAGAGTGCTAGGAGTTCTGATCGGAGTTCTGTTAGCCCCCGAATAGTTCTACAAAAAAGTCTAATAACATTTTTCCATAAAGTCAAAATCGAAAATCCTAGAACAATTTAATCATACCAAAAAATTTTTAATTTCCAAATTTTTGGGAATTTGTAAAGTATTGTAGGTTTTTGGATTTTGACTTTATGAAAAAATGTTATTAGTCTTATTGGTAGAACTATTCGGGCGCTAAAAGAACTCAGAACTCCCAGCACTCTGAAAATTTTGAATTTCCAAAATTTTTTGGTATGGTTAAAGTGTTGTAGGTTTTTGGACTTTGACTTTATGAAAAAATGTTATTAGTATTTTGTGTAGAACTATTCGGTGGGGGGGGGGGGGGCTAACCGAACTCCGAACAGAGCTACCAGCACTCTCAAAATTTTAAATTTTAAAATTGTTGAGTATTTGTAAAGTATCGTAGGTTTTTGGATTTTGACTTTAGATAAACATGTTAAACATGTTATTGGTCTTTTTTGTAGAACTATTCGGGGGGATAATAGAACTCCGATCAGAACTCCTGGATCTCTATTCTAAAAATTTCTCTGCAAATTTGGGTTTTTCAAAATTTTGTAACTTTTGAGTTTTCAAGTTTTTTGAAATTATTTGTTT